>MU214118.1:137450-171008 GCA_018584345.1 Thuja plicata | reverse complement strand
GATCACATCAGTTGTCAAGAACACACAGAGGCTACCGACGAGCAGATAAAGGTATTATTCAATCATGGAAGGATGATTACTTATATGTATGAAGCTTAATAGGATATGTTATCAGCAATTAAAGATTACATACATCATCAAATCAAAGACTTATGTAGTTGCATTCTAACAAGTGCATCACATCTAAAATCCTTTTGTAGAAGGTGGACTTAACTGTTCTTTACAAATATCTTAACAGAGTGCACACTTAATAGTGTTGCTAAAACTTCAAACGAAGTAGATCTTAACAGGTCTCCATTGTAATACTCCTAAAAGGGTAGGTCATCAGAAGTGACCAATTGTAAGCCTTAACCGGCCCCTTCTTATCTACAGATAGTGAAGTCTTGTGGGTAACAATCCCCACCACAGTTTTTACTTCCTAACATGAGTTTTCTGCGATATCATATCTTGTGTTATGTGTTATCTATTTTCATGAATGTTTCTGTTATGGTTACATACTAAAGAACTTATGATATGATTGCATATACATAAAGAAAGATGAACAGTTAGATAAGATAATTTACAAACTGATGATTAAGGGTTAATGGGCTAACCAAGAAAAGTTTTAGAGGTACTGATTCACCCCTCCCCTCTCAATACATCATTCCAATATAATTCCAACAGAAGGTAGTATCTACAACTTTACCACAAAGTTCAACATGCAAGTCAATAGAACCAAGTGAAGGATAGAGAAAACCATTACAAGTTTGGATCTATGCATTAGATGTATCATAACAATCACATTGTAGGTTTTTCATAAAAAGGTTTTCCTTAGTAATGACATTTATTAAAGATGTGGGATCAGCAAGACAACCATGCATAGGTATCTTAGCAATCCTAGCATAAATATAAAGGGGACCATCAGGAGCCTTAATAGTCTCAGAATCATCAAAGGTGATTGAGAGTTCTCTAGGTCATTTATCCTGAGTTTGTTTATGAGATTTAGGTGGAATTGGAAATTTAAGTGGAGGCAAAGGATCTTGAATAGTAGACTGAGATGAAACAACACACTCCACATGATTAACAATTTGATTGAGATCATCCATCTTTGAATCGTAAACAATATCCACAGAAGATGGTTGAGCGATGGTATTAGTATCATGTGTAGGTAAAGGATTCATATAGATTTGAAGGTTTTGATTAGGAGGAGAGACAGATTTGTTCCCACTACCATCAAAGTTATCAACGGATAAAGCATTAGAATCGATTAAGTCTTGAACCTTATGCTTTAAAGAATAATTTTTTTTTTAGTATCATAGCCATTCTGTCGATGGTATTGACAAAAGGCTTTAGAATCAAAGGATTTTGATTCCATCATGGTAGGGAGAAGAGGTCGAATAGGAGGCAAGGTAATCATATTAGCACTTAACAACATACTCAAAATAGAATGTAAATATTCAGAGAGAGGAGTAAATGTACGATTCATACAGAAAGTAGTGGATGCAGAAGTAGCATTTTTGGATGCAACAACAACTTGATCAACTACTGCATTTGTCTGTTTATTGATATTGAAATAATTGTTAGGTTTCTTAAACTTATTAGGATTAGGAGTAGCATCACTCTTATCAACTGGAATAGGTGCCATTGGAGTGTTCCTCTCAAATTCACTCACTTGTAATTGATAATGATGAAGTGTTGCACAAAGTTGTTATAAAGAGGTAAATTCAGTAAGCAGAATCTTATCTCTAATATCCTTTTGTAAATTTGAAATAAACATATGCTAAATATCAATATCAGGAACAAGATAAGAAATATGAACATACAAATGCTTAAATCTACAAATAAAATCAGTCAATTTTCCTTATGTTTTGTTTACAATGCATTAAATCAGTTAAGGAAACTTGCAGACCAATGTTATTTTGAAATTGTTGGATAAAGGTATTAGCGAGTTTAGGAAAAGAATCGATAGAATATGGAGGTAAAGAAAAATACCATTTCAAAGCCTTATCAGGAAAAGTTCTAGCAAACAACTTAGCTAAAATCCTATGGTCATGAGCATAATCACTACAAAGGATTTAAAATGTTTTAACATGAGTAACAAGATCTCCTTTACCATTGTAATTCTCAAGATGAGGCATATTGGCTCCCTAAGGGATAGTACCAGGAATAATGTCTAAGGATAAAGGACTACCCATGTCACATGTAGGAATACTAAACTTGGATTGGGTTAAAGATGCAAGTTGTTGTAAAGATGACACCGTTTGAGCCAAACTAATGATTGTGGAATCATTACAAGAAATAGGTGGCATAGAAATATTAGGAACACTAGGAAAAGTGTAGGAAGTAGCATGAATGGAAGACACAACCTGTGGAACACTTGGAACCATAGTTGGAAGGGGATTGTAATAAGTAAAAGACACACTATGATATGAAGGTTGTGAGGTAGGTAGAGATACCAGTGGAACACTCACAAGAATAGATGAAATTGGGAGAGATGTAGTCATTAAGGGAGGAGTGTAAGTAGGAATGCTAGGTAAAGGAACAAAAGAAGGTCCCTCACTAGTAACATGAGGAGTGAATCCTAGATCTTGAGCCTCTTGAGCTAAAGTTTAACATTCAAATGCATAAGATGAGTGATACCACGCAAGAGATTAACACCTTACTAACTATCACGAAGGAATTTCTTAAGGGCCTCTATAGCTTTGATGGAATCTTGGTTATGGTTTTTTTGAATAATCCAATTTCCCATTTTATCAAGTTCTATTGAAAGTTTTTGGACTTATTCAGGAGGAACTCTTAAAGCATCGTCCTCATCATGAGATGAGCGCGAAGAGTTATGCTCCATACAAGGATTGGAATCATGAGTGGTCAAATTGTCATCCGGGATCCTAAGAAAAGGAGAGGAAGACTCAGGATCAAAGGATTCCATAAGTCTACGGCTTCTTCTAACCGGGATACTATAAGTAGGACTAGAAGTAGTAAAGATCATACACTGATGCAATGCAAATGAACTAATTTAGGAAACACAAGATTTTGATTTCTAATTTTTGAAATGTAATTGCAAGAACATAAAAGAAAGATAATCTAATATGCATGCAAGATCTAACATAAATATGTAAATCTAACACCAAAAAGAAAGAGTTGTCTATCGCGGGTTCACCAAAATGTAGCATATAAAAATGGATATGTTATTAAAATGTAGGATAAGAAAATGTGTGGGGAAAATAAGATGTTCCTTTTAACCTCAAATACACAAAGGAAGGATCCAAATTGATTAACCCCAAAAGGAAGGATCAATGCGTAAATGAATCAATCAATTGGAAATGAGAGTAAAGAGGAAGACCTTAGATTCCATTTTATAGAAAAGAAGGTGTGATAGATTTAGAAAGATTAAGAACTTTAATTGAAATGAATAGGAGAAAAGTACTAACCTTGAAATGTCATAGATCCAAAAAATGTTGTTTTCGGGGGTCTGCACTCAGTTTCTGGAAAATATGCAACCGGATCTAGAATAGAAACGTAGAGATGAACAAAACCCAAAAATGTTTTTCCGATCTAGCTCAATTCCGATTTTGACCCTCAAGTCAATGTCACCATTGACCCATAATTTCTAATTCTGACCTAGGGTAGAATTGACCTTTGATTTTGACCTAAAATCTCTGACAGAAAATCTATTTTCAGATCCCAATAGTTTTTTTTTAAGGGTATCTGAATTTGTACTCTAATCCACTGTTCCAAACCCGTCCTTGCAAGAAAAATGGTTTTTTTTGTTGTGGGCGGATGACTTGCCTTGGTCAAACCCCGATTTTGGAATTAACCTCAAAGTATAATTGAAATTGCATAAAACAAACAAAGTAAATAAACAAATTCACCTTGCATGTATGGAAACCCTTGTGGCGGATTTGAATCCGTGGATCCACAAATATGTATGCACCAAATGGATGTAGAATGTAGAATGTAGGATGTCTCAAATCAATTAATTGTAGATCTTTAACACCAATCTTGAATAGATCTTTGAATACGAGGAGGCTTGGAGGAATGTGGATGGAGAAATCTTCAACAAGAGGGCTCCATAGAGCTTGAATCCTTCAATGGCTACCAATGGATCTCCTTGATGAATTGAGTGCTTGAGAAGTGATTGAATGCTTGAGAATAGATGAATGCTTCAATGGATATTTGGCTTGCTTTAAATCTTGCTTCTTCACCTTTAAATTTCACTTCTTAAGTCTTTGATAGTTGATGATCATGGTTTTCAAGTCTTAGTTGATGGTTAGAGAAAATGAGAGAAGAAAGCTTCCTTATATATGAATCTAGGGCACAATATTATAGAGAGGCCTACATAGGAGAATTAAATTCCAACTAGACCTATATCCCTAGAAGAGGACCCATACTAAATATAATTTAAGAATTGTTGTTCCGAAGACTGAAACAGTCGACCCGGAAGTGGGAATTAATTCTTTCCGAAGCCCGATATCCGGAAACCCCAAAAACTTGAAATCTGGACCTTGGGCCAAAAAAAGGTCGATTCTGACCTAGGTCAAGGTCGAGGTCGACCTTGACCCAAAATGGTCGATTTTGAACCTAAGGTCAAAAATCCCAATTTGCAATTTAGGGTGCCAAAAACAGGCTAGAGAAAAGTGGGAAATGGGGCAGAACAGGGGAAAAAGATAGATCCAAGTCAGAGACCCATTCAAGACGCTTGACATGACCCCAAACCACTTACTCGGAAGGCTAAACCAATCTACAATGGAAGCGCTTCCATTTTCTGACTATACAGTGTATAATGCTAAAAAATGTTTATAGTATGTACACCATGTATATTACTTAGTCATTTCATGACTCCCCCTATGCATATGCCGGTATTGTTTAGTATCTGTGTATGTACAATTGTCTTTATACTATTTCTTTCTTTTCACCTTGTCTTTTCCCTTTGTGCTGTATGTGTTGTACATATCATTCTCCCCTATTGTACATATCATTTCCCCCCTTTTTGATAGTAAGGGAAAAGGTACCTATAACTTATCAAAAATATGAGAATGAGAGGTTTTCATTTCCTCCATCATCTTCACCCATTTCTCCTTTAGATTCTCAAGATCCATATGCTCTAGTGTAATCCTTGCATGCATGTCGTAGATGTTGTCTGCTATAGACATCTCGGGGGCGGAAATTAGTTGTCTTGCAGAATTTATGTGCTATTGCAGAAGTGTGAGGTTCAGTAAGAGTTGGGCCTGTAGCTTGGTAACCTCTTCTCTGAATTGTGATTCTGCTTCCCACAGTTCTTATCTTAACCTTTTGATCTCTATTATCTTCTCATAATGCAATTTAATTGCAATGTCATATTTGGTTAGACCTTGTGCAATGGTATTCAAATCCGAATCTAACTTTTCTATCTTTCCACTATTGTCCTTATTGAATTTGTCCAAAGTGCACAATTGTTGTATCAAAGAAATAGCTTCATTAATGATTGGATCAATTTCATCTGCTAGTTCTAAAAGTGTTACCTTTTTCTCTGCCACTTCTTGGCTGATCTTTTCTGTCATTTTGTATTGGAACTTGTGTTCTGCTCGTTCCCCAATCACCTTTTCTGCATCCACATTTTGTGTTTTGATGGCATCGGTGAGAACGACAAGTTGATCTAGGATAGGTGCATTGCAATCAACATCAATGTCGGGAACTATCTGGCTTAAGATATCCCGTGTGGTCTCCAGTACTAAGGAGTCTCAGTGTTCATTTTTAAGCTTTTCTTGCAAAGCTTTCCTTTGACAAATTTCTCCATACTCTTGGAGTGATTCAAAATCTAAAGTAGTTGGATCACACTTCGGTATTACAATGATCTCATCAAGTGTGACCTCCAGCTTATTCTTCTTGGTTTTCTTCTTCTTTTGCGATGCACCTGTATGCGAAACCATAGCTAGCTTCTCTGCTTGGTCTGATGTGTTGGATGAAGGGTTTGGTGTTGTACCTTTTTTTTGCTTCTCGGGGTTTGCCTCTCGGTTGTGTGTGGACGTCTCCTCATCAACATTCAGTGTATTTTTAGCATCTTTGGTATCCTTAGGAGTATCTTCAATTGTGTTCCGTCCTTCACCTTTGTCTTTTTGCACTTCATCTGCATCTTTTATTAGTGCATCATTTTCGGTGTGATCACCATATTTTTGTGTGTGATCTACACTAGTAACATTTTGATCCCCTTCGATGACAAGAATGTCATCGGTTGTGTCTTTCTTTTCTCCTTCCCCTGCATCCTCGGGTATGCTTGCATTGAGCTCAGGGGTCTTCTCCTTCTGTGAGATGATATTGATTGCATGAATCAATAGTGGTATTTGGCCTAGTGTGTCTACCTTTGCAGAATCTATTGTAGTGTCATGTTTGTCAGTTAGGCTTTGGACAACAATGACATCTTCATCTTTTTGTATTTCATCCACAGGATCTCCTCCGGTTATATCAATGACAGTATTATCCGGCCATGTCTCATCTACAATGCCCATATCCTTGTTGTCTTGTGTGTTCAATGATTCTTCATTAACATCTTCATCAGTAATAAGAATATGTTCGGGCTCTGTTTAGCCTGATCATCTTTACCCTGTTGTTTGTCCGTAAGAGCTATTTGTGGCTCGGGACTTGTATCCTTCTTAGGTATATCAAGTATCTTTCTCCATTCATCCTCACTCTTTTTGTCTAGCTCAATTAGATTTCCTTGATGCACTTGGTAGGCTCTTAACTTTGGTGAGAACCTTTTGGAGTGTTTCTTCATCATCTCTTCAATCTCCTCCATTTTAGATTCGGGTGGCATGACAGAAACTAGGGATCTTTCCCTTATGAGTTTCTCTTCATTGAGTGCATATGTCCACCTAGCTGACAATCTATTCATAAGCTCTTTTGGCATGTTATCTGCAAGTTGTATTGGAATATATTTGAATATGCTCATCACAATGATAATTGCCTCTTCTATTTTATTTTGATCCTCGGGATCCAATGTTAGCCATTTCTTAATCTTAGGGTCATTTAATGTACCCCTCTTGATGATTGATTCACATACCTCATCAATTGTTTTAGGTAGTGTGTCTTTTATAGATTGTACACATTGTTCATCCTGCTCTGTGTCCTCTTTGTCTTCCTTTGTTCTGAGGAAATTTCTTCTCTTAGCTGGTGTCTTTTTCCCTGTTTGAGGCTTTCTTTTATATTTCCTCACTTGGCCTTTCTTTATCGGTGAAGGACTTGCATCCTTTTTTGTCCGACTCCTAGTCCTAGATGTAGCAGTAGTCCTTGCCTTCTTTGGTGGTGGGGGTGCATCAGACTTTGTTGACTCTGAGTCACTCACCTTGTCTGCTTCACTGACGAGTGATTGAACCTCGGTTTCTTCTATCTATTCTATTTCCTCTTCAGTTACCGACAGTCTTTTCTTCAGAGTCTTAACCATTTTATCTTTCTTCCTGTCAATCTTTTTCACAACTAAGCCCTTTTTGATCATTTCCTCATCTTCTTCATAAGTTCCAAACTTAGGTTGTGATTTGTCCAATGGTTCATTGATCAATGCCTCAATAACATTTGTTGCTTGATCTATGTTGACTTCATAGTCAAGTGGTGCTAGCCATGCTGTCCTCGGTATAGTTGGCTTGATTAGGGTGGTATCGGTGTCCACCAAGAAACAAATGTCAGTCTTGTATTTCTCCACCAGTTGTTCTGGTATTCTCATTCTCTTTTTCATTCTCTCTTTGAATCCAGAGAAATACTCATCCATTACTGATCCAAAATTTTCTTCGAGTGACTTGATGAATTCACTTATTTGAGCTGTCACTGGTCTGGTAGTGTCCCATTTCACATTAGATATGGATGGGAAGGTTTTTTGGAAGTAGAAAAATATACACATTATAAGTGATCCAAACTTACATGAGTTGGTCTTTGCAGACCTGATTGTCCTCATGTTCTCATCTAACTGTCTTAGTAGTAGTTCTAAGAGCTCTAACTGCAGTCCCTTCTTGACAATTTTGTGTGTTGTATCCACTGCTCCTGATGCAATGTTGTTCAACCTGCTAGCCTGAAAGAACTTGTATCCTAAGACACATGCTCCAAATTTCATTTCATCATCGGTGATGGTGGATACCTTTAATATTCTTCCATCTCATGCAGCTCTTGTGTTCTTCTCAATATCAACTCGAGGAGGGTGCTTAAGTGCCTTGGGTTTCTCGGTTATGGGATAATCGGTGACAACATGTATAACATCCCTGGTTATTGGTTTAGGCTCATCTAGCCACATCTTTCGGTCGTGCAGCCTGCTCAGCACTAACCGAATCCATTCGATTTTGAACTCCTTCAAGAATAATAGGGCATTTGTGAGCCCTTTCACCTCAATGTTCTTATGTTCTTCCTTGATAGTCCCATCATCATTGCAAAGCTTCTTGTAAGCTTTCTCAACTTCTAGGTCTCCTATTTCTGTAATCTTGCAGTGTATATGACATGTTTGTGAGAGATTTGAATTTGCAAAAAAGAGTGAGTTTGGCTTTTCCAGACATACTGGCAGATATTGTTGATAATGAGTTGTTGAAAGATGTGAATGAAAACATGGAAGATAATAAATGCCTTCTTTATCTTATTCATGTCAGTTCGCTTTGCATTGCTGAATCATGAAGAAAGCCACCTTCCATGAGAGATGTAGCCAAAGTCTTCTAGAGCCTCAAGACATCGTTCATGGGAGGAACAACTGCTTCCAATTTAAAATCAACCACATCAGACCTCCTGCACAATACCAATCCCACAACATTAGAATTTCATAGTCAAATTTCTACATTTTAGATATTTATAACTTTTATTAAGAAGTTACAGGCTTTCTATTTTAGTAGTTTCCAGGTTTTCTTCCATCACAGGTTAGTCTATTTTCCTGTTAGATCCAACTTAAGTTAAATTCTAGTTTATTTGAGCATGCAACTTGTTCCAATTCATGTGTTTACAGTACACTAGTTTGAGAAAGTATGATTTTGTGAATACAAATCTATTGAAACAAATGAAAATTGTGTAACATAGTGTCCTATTTAGAGGGCTTCATCTCATAATGTGAAAGCAAACAGGAGAGGGATTTTGATCAGACATTATAGTTGTAATTTCTCTACTAGACATGAATCCAAAATGTGGAGTGTTTTTTCATAGATTTTTTTATAGTTTTTTCAGCTGCTATTTTAATGTGTACCATTAACTTTAAACAATCGCCCTTTGCTGTTCTGGTATTATAGACAGTATAGAATTAATGGATAACGACTTTTGTTTTCTTCGAAGCCCCCAACTTCATGATTGTTGTATCATAATTTTAACTGTCTATTTCTATTTATATTGAATATTAAGTGGTGTAGATATGTATAACTGTATATTTGATTTCCCCATGGTTTAAGAAAAGGTGAAACACCATGTAATCTTCTACAGACTTCATATCAACTATCTGCCACCATAACAAGTTGGATCCTTATCTCATTCTTGTCACCAAATGCAATCTGATTTATAACTTACCTTGTACTCCAAGTTAACCGCCTTTTGTAAACTATTAAAACAGGGGAGGTTAGTGTGATTTGGATGGCATGATATATCAGAACAGATACTGAATATCTTTGCAGAGCATTGTATCTGGTTTGTTAATGAAATTTGTATTCATGTTAATGAAATATTGTTGCTGCAGCAAACTATTAGTGTATGTGCTCTGTTTTTATTTATCCTCTGTTCTTTCTTGCTCTATTTTGTAAACATTTCTTGCACACCCGATCCTTCAGAGTGGCAATTCCTGTCAAATAGTCTGGTAGGTAAAATCATTATTTTTCATGATATTTGGAATTTCGATTTTTTAAAACAATGATATCCAACAGTTCTGGATATACAGTAGAAGGGGTTGATTTTTGAGCACTTCCATAAGTACAGCTCTGTAAGATTTCTTCTTTGATATTGCATGTTTCTATACATTTATCTATTTTCAAAACTTTGTGCTCTGATTTTCGTTCACCTTTCAAAGACACTTGTTCTAAGATGTTTATTTCGCATGTATAATTTGCTTATGTTTATTGGTAGAGAAAAACTTAAATTCACAAATTTAAAATAAATACAGAAATTACATTACAAAAAAAGTATTTTTTCTGTCAATAGCTTTTCCTTTCTCCTCTCCTATCTTCCAAAACTGCCTTGCCAGCATTTGACAAGAACTGCGCTTCACTGCAACACTTGTTATTAAATGTCTTATATGTTTATAAATTAAGAGTATGATATTATGTTTCATCTTTCTTCACCATGCTCATGTTATGTTTACAAGTAGTTTAGATCACTACACCAAATACAGACATCTCAGTTTTTAATGTAAAATACCGGCTAACATTATCTTAAACTCATCCTTGATTGCATTGGCGACAACTAGAATTTTCATCTCTTAAAGCAAATTTATTCTTCAGATCTTCAAGATTGAATTGCAACCATCACTCAATCTTACAAACATTACCAACACCTGCATTTGTTAATCCTGCTAGTCTCACATTCTTAGCCCTAAAATGTAGCATGAAGATTCTTATAAGTATTTCATGCTTGTAATATTTAGTTATCTACGCATATTCTTTCAATATATCAAGTGGCAGAATGCCTCCAGGAGTTTCTGCTCTTCCCCTGTGACAGCCATACCTCTCTCCACATCCACTGCCCATCTTCCTCTCTGCCCATCACCTGATATACTGAATGCATGTCTTGAAAGGTCCTCTGTTCTGAGCCATTGGGAACGTTGTGTGAAGACAAATATAAGTGCCCATGTTCCCTCATCTATCCCCATCGAACATACTGCAGCATTCTTTTCATCTTCCCCAGAAATCATTTTTTCACAACACTCTAAATCAATTTTCATTTGTAAAGAAACAATAGAATTTATAACATAGCAGAGCATAAGGGCATTCGATTGGACAAACGGTTGCACGGCAATTTCGGTCGGGACAAAGGATCCTTGCTAGAAAAGGAATCAACCACAGAGAGATTCGAAGAAAGCGAGTCTACAAGTGAGGATGCATCAGGCACTGCCCGCGTACATATTATTAATTCATCTGGCCAATTCTGCAAAATTCCATCCACAACATCGAGTCAATGCACAATTACATGAAGATATAAAAATATTTTATTCCTAGAAACATTTAAATTACCTGTATCGATTGAAAGCAACTTTGAACCACTGATCCCTTGTTTGCTCTGAGTTCCACCCTCCTCAATTTCCGCATCTGCTCCAAACTTTCCATATGCGGCACCTCCCAGCAGGTGTACAGTCTCAACATTTCCAATCTTGTGCAGTATTTTAGACCTTCAATTTTCTCAATCCGGTCGCAACCTTCTACTTCAAATTCTCTGAGACAAGTTAATCCTGTAAAGCTTGGAAGCTTGACCAACCGTGGACACAACTTCATATGCAACCATTCAAGGTTTACTGGCAATGCTTCAATCTCCGTTAAATGATAATTATTGTCAAATTCCAGTCTCTCGAGGTGGGGATAACGGTCTTCAGAAATTGAAATCCTGCAGACTTTTGTTCCCTTTAATTCCATCCGCTTCAGGTTGCTGAATGCAAAAGACGCTGCTCCAAAATCTACTTGGCTGATTGGGCACCGAGATAACTCTAAATGCTCTAACAGATTATGATGGCTGAGAGAGGAAGGTAAACATTCAAGCTTTGGACAGTTATTAATTGAAAGATTAGTCAAGGAGAACAAATCCCCAAGAGAAGTTGGTAAAGATTCCAAGCGGAGACAATTCTTAATTAAAAGATCAGTTAAGGAGGACAAATTTCCAAGAGATGTTGGTAACAGTTTCAGGTTGTAACAATTGCTAATGGCAAGATCAGTTAGGGAGTATAAATTTCCAAAAGAGGTTGGTAAAGATTCCAGATTGGGACAATTCTTAATTGAAAGATCAGTTAGGGAGGATAAATTTCCAAGAGAGTGGGGCAAGGATTTTAGGTTGTAACAATTCTTAGTTAAGGAGGACCAATGTTTAAGAGGGTACAGCAAATTTCCTATTTCCATCTTTCGCAGCTTGCTTAGTTCACCAAATTTAAGTGGTAGCTCCCTTAAACTCTTTACACCAAGTAAGTAGAGCTCTTTCAGGGATGTCTGATTTGTGATGTGATGAGGCAACTTTTCCAGTCGTTCACATTCTGAAAGCTTCAAAAACTCTAGCTCTGTAATATTTTGAAAATCATCTGACATAAGTATGAGCTCTTTACATCCCATTAAATTGAGATATTGCAGGAGCATCAAGTTCTTAAAGGAGCTTGGTAACCTCTTCAAGTTTTTACAACTTGACAAATTTAGATACTGCAAACTTCTCAAATCACCAAAATTATTGGGCAGTGATGATAGCATTTCACAATATGGTAATTCAAGGTGCTCCAACAATTGCAGATGGCAAAATTCTTCTGGCAGACTCCTAACATTATTTCTACCTCTGATGACTATTCTTTTCAGCTCATTAAGGCATCCTATCGAATTTGGAAGTCTCTGGAATTTGTTGCAGTTCGAAATATTTAATTCTCTTAACTGTAGGGGAGCCTGCAACACATTTCCAACGAGATAAAAGTAAAACATACTGCAATTAATAAATAAGTTAAAATATAGATTTAATATATAGCACAAAGGGAAGACTATTTACGCTGCTTTCAGTCTCCCACAACTCTTCTAAGCGACTTTCCTAATTTTCATAGAGCTCTAGAACCCTCAAATTTTTCAATTGAAGCCATGCAGGCAGATTTCTCTGCCCAATATCAGACCAGCTAAGCCAGACCAGCTCTCTTGATACCCCACCGATTACTTTATCAAAATAATCTCCTCTGATCACCAAAAGCTTTAGTCCAGCTAACGAGTGCGTGAGCAACGAAAGTTGGCTTGATTCCTAAGAGCAACAATAAAACTCAACAAACTCACTAATTAGTCAACCTCTTTCCTACATTATTTGAAATACCTTTGATTACTAAATATAAAAGTTACAAAATGTTTGGAAAACTTACTTAATACAGAAAACTTGATAAATATTCAATTAAATTAGTAGATAAACAAAAACAAAGACAAACAACATACTCTATATGACCACCACTCTTCTATTCCAATTCCGACAGCCTTAATTCCTCGAATGCCATTTCTTTTCTGAAAATATAAATAAGAAAATCACTCTTATAGAAATAGAAAAAAATCATTACTTGTTGAAAACAGACAAAGTAATAGTTTAGTCAACAAAAAGGGCTAGTAAGACCAGTCTTTTTAAAATATTGTTTAATGTGAAAGATGCATAATCGTCTTAAACAAACATAAGGGTATAGAAGAAGTTTTCCATTGTTTTCTTAGACAATAAAATAATGTATTAATCTCACCTCTGCTTGTTTGCCATAATTAATTATATGTTGGGATAACCAAAGTCGGGAGGGTGAGTGTAGATTTGCAATTTCCCATCCGAGATCTCTCAAATGGTCATGCATTCTTATGCAATTGTAGTTATCAAGCTCAACCAAACACTTATTTAAAAGTCTTTTCCAAGTGTACAGACCACTCCATCCAGAGCCATCCCAAATTTCAATCACCAAACTGCTCTCTTTTCCAATAAAAAAACAAGCAATATCAAGAAATGCCTCTTTGTCTTCATCATCAAGAGCATCGTAACTTATTTGGAGTGTCTGTTTGATATCTCTAGACAATATTCTAGAGATCTTATGTAATAGAGACTCCCAATATTGTTTAGAAAAGTTCTGGTGTAGTTGTGCTCCAAATACTTTAAGAGATAGGGGCAATCCATGGCAAGCCTCTAAGAACCGCTTAACAAGCACCTCAAATCCATATAGAGGAGAGGGTTGTAGAAAAGCATGCCAGCAGAAAAGTTGCTCTGCATTACATGGATCCAATGCTCTCATTTTATATACAGAACATATATTCCATGATGTAAGAACTTCAAGTTCTCGTGTTGTAACAATGATGAGACTCCCCATTCCAAGCCTTTCTTTTACAGGTAGCAGAGCATCCAATTGATCAGCATGATCCACATCATCCATTACAATGAGCACCTTAGACCATCTCAGATGCCTTGCTAGAACTGCCTTACCTTGTTCTACATTGTCAAATGTTTCATCCACACCAAGGCTTTTAAGGACTTCAATTTGTTTTTTCTGCAACA
Organism: Thuja plicata; assembly: GCA_018584345.1. NCBI lineage: Eukaryota > Viridiplantae > Streptophyta > Pinopsida > Cupressales > Cupressaceae > Thuja > Thuja plicata. Next base: position 156,875 of record MU214118.1, on the reverse strand, counting down.
TCCCTTTGGCTTCTCTAATATCAAAAATAAAGCTGGATCTCTCCATGGATGAGAATCTTTTGTTGTATAATTCTTTTGCAAGAGTGGTCTTGCTTGAACCACCCATGCCCCAAATACCCACAATTTGTACACCTTGCTCACCTTGAATAAATTGGACTATCATCTCAAAATCTTCTACTACTTTGCTGAGACCTACTGAATGTTTTGCAACTACTAATGACACATTGCTAATTTCTTTTAATACAACATTCACAATATTCTTCAACAGCCTCGTCTCATCACTGTACAAGTGAAAACATTGAAAATCCAAACTATTAACATGTGTGAGAATGTTAAAATTACCTAGCTATAAAAGTAAAGGGTATTAGAATTACATACTCATTATTTCTTATGATTTCGCCACTATAGAATGAGACCTTGTGAAGTGCAGATTCCCACTCCCGAAGCTTTTCTGCGCTATATCTACATTTCTTTTTATGCCTCTCAAAGACATAAGCATATATTCCTTTTCATTGAGCTACATATCTCAGATCATTAGGTTCTACATAGTAGAAAATAGGAACAATTTTGGCACCACTTTTAAGCATACAGGAAAGCTCTGCCAAACACCAAACTGACTCTACATAGCTCTTTGAAAAAATCACGATATGAAGGGTAGCACCGCGGATTGCCGCTTCTAATGTTGTGGGCAAGAAATTGCCATATTCCAACTGCTCTGAATCTAAAAAAGCTGTCACCTTCATGTCAGTAAGGATTGTATAAATTCTGCTGGCTAACATTTTTTTGACATCCAGTCCATGATGATTAATGAAGACATCGAAACACCGCTTTTGAATGAGTGTTGAGGATGTACTAGAAGTAGATGGTGCGATTTCATGAAAAGCGCTCATAAGCTCATTCTCTGGGATACAGCCAGTGGTACAAGTATTTTCAGGCTCCCTCTCTGATCAAGCAGAGGTGTTAGAACTTGGAACCATGGGATTATGGTTAACTGAACACAGAGAAGCAATGAGAGAAGAGAAAATGGAACAAGGCTCGGTTTAGAGTGAGGGCAAAACCTGAGTTAAAGTAAGGGCAGAGAAAGGTGTGGACGAAGATAATTGGAGTGGGGTGTGATTTGCCTTTGAAACTTCGTGGACGCTGTTTCTGAAGGATCCACTACAAGAGAACCTACTAAATCAAGACTCATATTGAGTCCAATGAGGTTTTGTAGAAGAAGATGAAGAAGGAATATCCTCAACTACAAGTGGACCCTGCAAAGGTGTAACCCTATGAGTCAAGGTTGAGGTAGAATCATTATCTGAGTCACTATCACCGCTTTCTACTATAGATGAAGGATGAGGAGGAGTAGAGGCCAAGCTAGGAGATCTTTCCTTAAAAGTGTACACTTCTCAATGAATATCTCACGTGTCTCTGGATCCATAAGTCTATATTCCTTAACACCTTTAGTATATACGACCAATATGCAAGGCTTACTTTGAGGTTCTAATGCCTTGTGTTTGTTTACCCGCTGAGGTAACCTAATTTACTGATGCATAGACGTTGTGTGGAAATGCAAATACATAAGATAGATCATAATCTTTATTAATCATTCATAACTTGAGCACATTTACAATAGTCACTCCCCTATATTATATCTCCAAAGAGAAAGTACATTGCTTATATAAAACTTGAAGGGGTGTGACCAAATGTCACCATCGATTCCCAACTGCCATCCAGTAGTAACTAAGTACTGTTGGCTACACATAATATAACTAACACAACATAAAGTAAGCACTACGACTAACATCATCCCCCCCTAAAGGAAAGTCATCTCCGGATGACAACAAAATGTCTGGGACCGAAACAAAATAGGAATGGGGAACCACTACATACAAGAATCAAAACATGCTGCTCAGTCTCAGCTTCTACCAAGTGTTGCAAATGATATTGCCTCCGTAGCCAATCTGTCCTCAATAGCCGCCTTCTCCACACCCAACTACTGGGTACACTAAGCCATGTCTTTCCGCTACTGCCTCCAACCTAGTGGTCAGCTCCTCCTGAGCTCTCTATACCTCCACCACGACAGCCTCATGTCCAGCCAAGACATACTCCTCAAAGCGTAGTACCCTGCTACCTCTCTCGCCACCATGCATCTTTGGGTCTTATTTTCTCAATGTTGTGTGTTCACAACCTCCAAATCCATCTCCGTTGGCAGCTTATGGATTCCCCTCCAACGCTTCGCTTCAAACTTCTTTCTTACCGAGTGGAACAAACCCAATGCTTACCCTGACGGCGCGGGTACCCCAAACTTTATGTTGTAGTGTGCTTCAAAAATAAAATGGGGGTCTGGGGGCAGTGCCCCCGTAGGGTTGAGGGGTAGTGCCCTAGGTGGGATCGAGGGGCAACACCATACTCTTTCTGCCAACTACTTCAATGCCTGTGTAAATGGCCAATAACTATGTTTCCTCCACTACCTGCTTATGGCCTTCCCTTTGGTGCCATATGCTATTCAACTCTTTTTATTTTTCGTCATTTTTTTTCCTTGTCTGTATGGCTGTATGACCCTCACATTTTTGGTGCTATACGTGTCTCCCAATTGTTGGCTACTGTACGATATTTATCAACCACTTCCATAGTTTGTATGACTTCTATAGCTTTCTGACCTTGGTGGTCTCTGGATTCGCATGCTGTACGAAATGATCTCTTTGTTTTTCTTTCCAGTCTTGCACGAACGAATTGTTTTCTTTGAGTCCGTACACCGTACAAAATGATCTACCTATTGCTTTATAACTTCGTGATTTGAGCGTGCTTCCTCCTACGAAGCTTGATACCATACAATGTTTTCTCTTGCGTGTGGCCTCTTCCCTTGCCATACGGTAACACTCACATGTGGGGTTTATCCTACCGTACAGTGTTTTCCAAAAGATGGGCTGCAAAATGCCATATGGTGTCTACCAACCGCTGGGCTATAGAATGTCATACGGTCATAGGCCTTATACATATGCATTCACTGCCCTTTCATTTTAATTTTTGTGGGCCCGTACGACCATATGTCGTACGATGTCTTGAGCTCCAGAGTTTCTTTTTGTACGGTCGTACGGTGCCGTACAATCACCTTTTTTTAATTGCCTAATCTAATTACTTTTCGGGCGCCTCTCCGATCGTCCATCTGGCCTCTATGGTTTCTCGGGTCCCCTTCCATCCCCTCAGGTACTCTGTCCATCCTTTGGGGTGATTTGTCCATCCTCTTCGGGTGAGGTTTCAATTTGGAACTGCTAATGGCCTCGTATATCTCTTGTCCGTTGGGAGTCTGCAACTAGATGGCCCCGTCATAGTCGACTTCCCAAAATTTGTCCTTGGGTTTGTTTTCGATGGCGAGCCAAAGGTTGGAAACCATAAACTCTATAGGGACCACCATCACTGGCTCGTACATAAGAAGAAGGAGAATAAAGAATTTGAAGGTTGCGGCCACATGGTTCCAACCATCACTGACACGAGCGTCATCCCCGAGGTTTTTCCCCTTTGATTTTACCTCCTGGTATTTGATGGCTTCTTCCTTCGTAAACTAGTGTGTGGGAGTGGCTTCCTCCTCCCTAATGCTTAGCATGTTACAAGATGGTGTGAAGAACTTGTAATCTTCCATTTGCTAATGAAAGAGGCCATTCATTGAATCTCCATCATCCCGAGAACATTCTTCCAACTCCAAAACCCCTTCATCATTGGGCTCCATTCTTCTTTGCCCTCCGTCTTCTCACAATTTCTCTCCTTCAGATTCTGAGTCCGAAGATGCTAACTCCTTGCTCACCATTTGCGTGTGGAGGTCAATCACATACTTCCTCCCGACTTTCTCCATGGTGAGTGTGTTCTGCTTCCAGTTGTGGTTCACCTTCACTGTGGTGAGCCACCCTCGTCCAAGAATAACACTGTACCCCTTTTTCTTTAGTGGGAATCATCACATGTTGAGCCATGAGGGTTCTGATGGGTTTGATGTCATTCTGGTCCGCTCCCAACAGGTTGAATGTCGGAGGCCACAGCGTGGGTTTAACCAAATTTTTTGATGTCTCCTCCAGAATTACATTTACTCCAGACTTGCCATCTACAATGGTGTCTATGAGAGTGGTGCCATGGATACCCATCTCAACCACCGTTGGGTGGTGCCCACTATTCACAGCCAACAACATAGGATTTGTGGTAAGACTTGGAGGAGTTTCAGGTACCTAACGAGGTTGTGATGGTGTCGTGTTAAGGATAGACGTCCTTAATTAAGGGATGGTTTCTACGAGGGCCTGGAGTTTTACTGGCACCTCTGTCTGTAATACCTGCCTTAGGATGTTTTCATCCACCTTCATGCATGAGGTGCGGGTAGCTTCCTGGGTCTCGGTCTTCTTACAAGGATCCAAATATGTGGCCTTCTTTGCTTGGCCCCTTGTAAGTATGAGTAGGGTATTATCAATGTCTATGAGGTTCACTCACTTCGGATAGTGTGCATCATCATGGTTGTCAGGACCACAGCAGTGACATAGCTTCTACGAGGTGTCGCCCCTGTCACAATCCCTTGCAAAGTGGCCCCATTGATTGCATGCTCGACATTGGATCATCGGCCAACCCTTGGATTCATATTGTATTCGAATCCTTGTGTTGGTGTTGTTATTATTGCCCCTTCTGCCACCGTGTTGGTTTCCTCCACACTCGCCCGATGTAGATGGTTTCTCCTGGGTAAATAACACCTGTTGATTCCTTACTTTCATGTTGTATGGGCATTCCTTGGTGGAATGGCCCATGATCTGGTAAATGTCACAAAATGCATTTTTGGGGCACGACCCCTTTGTATGACCGCTCTCCTTGCATTCCGTACACCACATGTCATCTTCCCCCTTGCTGGTACTCCCTTTCATGGTCTTGAACTCCATCATTCTCTCCATATCCTTTTGGAGTACCATGACTTTTTTCTTCGACTCGCCATCACTGCTACTGTCATCGTCTGTAGTGTCATCTTTGTCAGAAGAAGACTTGCTTCTTTTCTTCTTGGAGGTCTTTTGTTCGCTCTCCAAGTCCATTGCTCGGTTATAGGCATCTTTGTATGAGGTGGGGGGCACTATCTTCATTTTCCTCCGTAGCTTTGATTTTAGGTCATCCACTGGCTGGCTCTCCATTTTTCTGACTAACTCCTTCAGTCGGCGACTGTAGGCCCACATAGTCTCCTTCTTGCCTTGTTTGGTACTGTATATCTCAGAAACAATTTCATTGTCATCCCTTAGGAGTCAAAAATCTTGGAATTCTTTCTTGAGTTCGTCCCAAGTGGTCACCTTTGTTTTTTCCACATCGGAGTACCAGTCAATGGCTACCCCTCTGAGTGTGGTGGGAAACTGTTTCACCCATTCTACTTGGTCGATGACTCCATTCGCAGACCAGATTGTCTCACATGTACAACAATGTCGTACTGGATCTTCCTTTCCATCTCCGTGGAGTTTTGGCAACTTCTCCTTGTTGGTTGCCATGTTTACTTTTCTAGGCGCCGACTGTGTTTGTGGCACCGGTTGTGTTACAGGCTGGGATGGTACTATTGGCATCGGTACCCCATAAATGTTTGGTACCATACCACTTGATGTCTTCAAACTATTGGAACTATCCAGGCTTGGTGGGTTACTGTGATACCTGTGCCCCTCGGTCACTTTGATACTCGCGGCGGCAGCGGTATTTGGAGCCTCCCTCCGTGTGGCTTCCTCTTTTTCCTTCTTTCGGGCTTCTCTTTCTTCCGTCTTTGGGGTTAAGGTTAAGGACCCGAACAAGCTCCTTGTTTCCTCTAGGTGGTCCTCGTCACTTCTCTCGGCCTCCTGGTTAGATACCTCCAGACCCTCGCCTTCACTTACTCCCTTCGGTAGTCCTTCAGCGCGGCTTTTGTATCTCTCCCTTTGCTCGGCTTGCTGTTGTGCGAGTACGGATTTTCTAGCGGCTTGTTCCTCCTCAAGTTCCTTCTTTCTATTTTTATTCAATTGATTGGGCATGAATTCTTTTCTCATTTCTCCATAGGGCAATAATCAACACATCAATTTATTTTTGGCCTTCCCGAGTACGTCTAGGCAGCGATGCCAAATTTTTACCCGCTGGGGTAACCTAGTTTACTAATGCATAGACGTTGTGTGGAAATGCAAATACATAAGATAGATCATAATCGTTATTAATCATTCATAACTTGAGTACATTTACAATAGTCACTCCTCTATATTATATCTCCGAAGAGAAAGTACATTGCTTATATAAAACCCAAAGGGGTGTGACCAAATGTCACCACCGATCCCCAACCATCGTCCGCTAGTAACTAAGTATCGTCGGCTACAGATAATATAACTAACACATCATAAAGTAAGTACTACGGCTAACATTGTTTCTATGGAGGTATTTGTGCCCAAGCTAGACAACCAAAGACTTTGAAGTGTCTCACAACCAATTTTCTATTGCACCAAGCATCAAAAGGAGTGATAGCATTCAAAGCCTTATGAGGAACCCAATTTTGGATGTGGTTTCCACAACTTATAGCTTCTACCCAAAAAGTTGTACCAAGAGACTTGACATGAATTATGAGGCTAATCATTTCCTTAAGGATTCTATTATTTCTCTTTGCAACACCATTCTATTGTGGAGTGCATGCAATTGAGTTTTGAAGGTTAATATCCTCAAGTATATAAAAGTTCTCAAGTCTAGAGCTCACATATTTCCTTCCATTGTCTATGCATAGAATCTTGACTTGCTTCCCTAATTGCTTCTCAACATGAGCCTTGAAGGCTAGAAATTTGTCAATCACTTCACTCTTGTGACTGCGAAAGTAGATCCATCTAAAGTAGGAGAAGTCATCAATGAAGGTACATAGTGAGCCTTGCCAAATGATGGCACTAGAAAATGACTTGCTACGTCATGGTAAAATAGTTGAAGAAGTATTGAATCTCTTCAAGACTTCCTTTTGTCAAAATGATCTTTTGGATGCTTACCAATGGAACACCCTAAATATGCACCATTTGAAATTTTGATTTGGGGTAGACTCGTGACCATATCTTTGGAGATAAGTTGCTGGAAATAGTGGTAATTGAGATGTCAAACCGCTTATGCCATAATTGCTTTTTGAATTTGAATGAGAGAGAAAGGTTGTAGAAGGAGATCAAGGTACAAAGTGGGAGAATGAGTAAAGCCTTGTGTTGTGATTGGCTTTTCCCATAGCAGCCAAAGCTTCATCTTTAAGATCTTTTAACACAACTAAATCAGGTAGAAACTTAACTTTCTTACCTTCTCCATAGTGAGTGATTTGGTATATAGAAAGAAGACTGGTGCTCAAGTTAGGAACATGAAGGATATATTTAAATGTTCCATTATCCATGTCAACTAGAGTATTGCCTTCAAATTCCACTTGGGTATCATCACCTGTGAAGATGTGAGGTACCTTAGATGGATCCAATGAAGAAAACTACTCCTTTAAATAAAACATGTGTTGAGTAGCACTCAAGTCAAGTATCCATTCTTGTGAAGATAATGTAGTTGCCACAAATTCTTTCCCTTTTCCATTTGACTGTGATGAAGTGGAATTTTTCTTTTTGTAGGCAGATGACAAATTGATGTTGTTCTCTTTGATAACATTTGTCAACTCATACATTTCCTTAGTGTGGCAATAATTCTCATCATGACCAAATTTATTGCAATATGCACAAGGTGGTCTCTCCTTCTTAGATGAATATCCCTTCTTTTTGGAAAATGAAAAAGCTCCTTGTGTTGAGGAGGTTGATTATGTTCTATATTGGTGTAGCTTTGGCTTACAATGCTTTTTCTTCCATTGAGAACCTTTTTCCTTGATTCACTAGATTAGCCACCAAAGCCTTGGACTTTTAAGACATGGGAATATCTATTTTTATCAAATTATATTTCTCTAACATTAACATTTCTTTAAAGGCATCAAATGAAGGCATAGTGAATGAATTACCGACTATCAACCAATGGGATTGGAAGCTAGAAAAATATATTGCATAATCTAGTGGAAGCTTGGTCAACAAATTATAAACTTGTTGGCATATCTGATGTAGTGATAGTAAGTGAGTATTGGAGTTGATATGATGCATATTTGATTACTAGATGATTATATATTATATTATCATTGATGGAAACTATTGACTTTGTGTTCTTACGCCCAGGCCACTGCCTTGCTGGGTTCCATGGGGATCTCGATTGGTCATCTACTTCAATTTTCCTTGGATGCTCCCACCCACCTCCTCCCCTCCCAGCAGGAGCTGAATGACCACGTCAGACTCGACACTTATAGGTCCAGTATATCACCATAGCCTTGTGCAACCCTCTTGGAGGGCTTCGTCCCAAGATGGCCTCCTATGCCTAGCACTATATAGAGATTCTTGATGGGGTCATTGTGCATCCTTCATACCTGGCATACCGATGGAGTCACACTCTTCATATTTCTTTGGGGTCTTTCAGAGTTGGCTCTCACTGGCTCCGCATCCAGACTGATCACCACATTGACAGGGTTGCAGATCTGCCACCTTTGCACCTTGTTGGAGACTGAGTCTGAGGTACATTTCATTTTCTGATGTCCCATTTACTATGAGATCAGAGGTAGATTCTACTGCCTGTTCAGAGAGTGTAGTTCCCTTGCCTCCTTCTTCAGATACACTGATTAGCGGTGCCTTACTCTTTATCTTCAGGAGACCACATGGCTTCGGGATTCCACCCTCTAGCATATGTTCCCATCCAGCCAAAGATCTGATCACCTTATCACATCCTTTTTCACTTCGGCATCTCCTGCCCGTGACAGGAAGCGCTCTCTCAGTCTTCCTTCGTTTGGACACACCAGGCTTGTGAGACCTCATAGAGATCGTATAGATCACACTCAGAAGCAACACTCCACCACCAGTGTTACTCAGAGACAGTCTAGGGCTCCTTCCAGTCTCAGATCATTTCCTTCGGTACTCGATTACTTCTCACGCGAAAAGAACCTTAAGGCACTCTCCCTGGTTCTTCTGTTCCTCTTTTGTTTTATGTCTTCTACTTTCTGTTTTCTTGTTATTGTTCTTTCCTCAAACACCGTTTGGTGCTCCTGCTACTGGTTGTTCTACTCTATATTTTCCTAGTCCCTTAGACCCTTTGTGGTCTCTTGTTGGACATTAATAATTTATCTTATCTTATCTTACTATGTTGTCAACCATAATTGTGATGAATGAGTTTTAGTGACTTTTAGTGGTTTCTATCTTTAGTGGAGACTTAGGTATGTGTATGGATGTCAAATGCATGACCACTACTGCTAAAGTGATTTTATGTGAGAATTGTAATCGATTGAAGCATAGCAGTACAACTACTAGAATAGTTAATGATAGGTGATAGATGATTTGAATGTCTTGTCAAATCTCTGATGTATCTTGTGGCACAGTCATAGGATATGGTGGTCAATAGTCAGATGCTAGAGTTGCAATCACAACTACTTTGAGTGACCAGTGTGAAGGATAAGTGATCAATGAGAAGAGACAATGTTATTCAATAGGTTAAGTATTTGTGTTCTTGAACTACCAGTGGCAGATCTTGAATTGGTGAACGGTATCGACGCAACAATGAATAAAGATGAGTGAATCACAATCTAGTGATGTGTCTTCATGATTGGAGGTGATGATCTGGCATCACATTACTTGATGTTATCTCATGGAGAAGATTGTAGGTGAAGTTTGTGTTTGGTCATAATGTGTTTGACTCCTTGGCTCAATTTCATATGTAAATCATCATATTGGCCGACGCGGTCTTGGAAATATGTTTTGCACATTTAATTTTTTTGTTTGGCGCATTAGATTTGAGGAGGATGCTTTTGAATTTCAATTTAGGGTTTGATTAAGGCAATATACATAATAGTTCATATAATATAATGGTTGAAGTTGAAAGTTTTTGTTGTTGATCGTGTGGAACAAGTGCGGTGTAAAGTGCAATTTGCAATCAAGTCAGGGAAGAGTATAGTGAGTTAAGAAGAGATTTTGTGGTTCAGTGGATTTGATCAAGAAGATGTAGTCTTATTCTACAGATTATTATTTATGTTGTTCCCTAACAGTTGCAATAGGTTAAATCCCTTAATAGGGTAGATCATAATAGATCTTTATTGTAAATCCTCTAACAAGGTGACACTTTTTCAAGTGTTATAAGTCCTCTAAGAAGGCTACTCTTATCAGGGTAAAGGTCCTAATAGGCCTAAGGAAAACCCCTTAACTGGGTAGCACCTAACAGTGTTGTTCTAAACTCCTAACAAGGTTAAACTCCTCATAGGGTGTACTTTAGAAGACTGCAAAACTTTGTGGGTACTAATTCCCACCGAGGTTTTTTCCAATTGGGTTTCCACGTGAAAAATTAGTGTGGTATGTGTGATACATGTGTGGATATCTGAAGTTATTTACTTTTATCTCATGACTTTAGTTATATGTTTTGTTATTTGGAAGTTGCTTCTAAAGTTAATCAGACTTGTGGTTGAATTAGCAGGATACTTGTTTGTACTAATTCACCCCCCCTCTTGGCACCTCCAAATACTTAAAAAACCAACTGCGTATCCTTTTTGTCAATTCCAAAATCCTTGAGTTTTTCTCTAAGCTCTGTAGTTTTAGTTACATAGTCTTAGATTGTATCAAAATCCTCAAGAACCAAATTGTTGAGCTCATTTTCAACTTTGTAGCCCCTAATATCATCAATTTGGCCATATAATTGACCAAATTTTTTCAAAGCCTCTTTGGTTGTCCTATATTTGTCAATATGGAAGGTGGGGTCATCTAATACATTCTTTCTAAAATTTCTGAGAGCTATATAAATTTTAATAATCCATTCGATTTGTGCATTAGGATCAGTTTTAGGATCGAATGATGCTACAATTATTCTATCAATATATTGAATAATCCATTTTTTATCATCATACTCCACACTTTAATCTTCCATGATGCATATTTATGTGGAGTAAAAAGTGGAGATTTATGAGAACCCATAATGTATAATGAAAGAGAGAACATGAGTCAAAGAGACAAATACACAAGACACCCCCCAATTCACTCACTCAAAGAAACCCCAAACCCCCCCACCCCCCGCAAAAAAAATAATAATAATAATATTAATAATGATGATGATGATGATGATTACACTTTATATATACAATGCGTGTACAATTGGCTTGATGAGGCTGAATCAGACTCAAACCAATATTGCTAAGGTTGCAACTAAAATTCTAATATTACAATGATCATAAATGGCCAAAAAATACTAAGTTCTAAAAGTGATATTTCTGCCAACAATGACTACAAACTAATAGCAAATTATTGAAGTATACAAAAAATTATGTACTTTCAAAGAAAACAACACCTCAAAATGTGTTTGTATGAGTTTAAATAGAGCCCCAAAAGATGCAAAATCAAGGATTAGATAGTTATAGTCACAAAAAAGCGAATTATGAAAACTCTATCCACCAAAATTAGAAAATTCTCGAACCACTAAATTTTACAAAATTCTACACCCAAAAAAAAAAAAAAATTATAGCTCAAAAATTCTCACACCACTATTAATTTGATGGAGACCCTATCTATTTTACATGGTGTTGAGAGAGGGTGCTCTTTAGGTTAGAAAACTATTATTTGTGAATCTATTTCATAGATTTTTATTGATATGTTGAATAATTGTCAGTTAGATGGAGCTTCTTAGCAGTTAGCCTTGGTGGCTAAGTAGTTCCTTATCTCTATGGATCTTTGGATTATATTTCTTTCTATCATATTTTGAGGGAGTGGAATGAAGTGGTTTATTTCCTTCCTAAGTGGGCTTTTGAAAGCTTGGAGGGATAGGAAGTGGATAACTGAGAGGCTTTACCTCTAGATTATTTGGAGATTTTGCGAAAGTTAATTAGGGATGATGGAAACTTGTAATTGCTCTTTCTAGATTTGTTCCTTTTGGAACTCATTGTGCTTGCATCGTTTGTAAGTTGTTGTAGGCTTGAGGCATTTTTCTCAATAATCTTTTTATTTTAGTTGAGTAAATTTTTACCCCTTTTTCATATTAAAATCTTAATATTTTTACTTAAATAAATAATTTTAATCAAAAATAGTTTGTACTTAACTAGTAATAAAAATTACTAAAAAATATTGTAAATTGACCTTGAAAACTACATTGCATTCTCATGACCCCATTTAAGTTTAAACTATATATGGAACAAACTCTTTTTATTTATCTTCCAAAAGAGTCTATTAAAGTGAAGGATTTCGTGCACTTCAACAAACTAATAGAAATCAAATTATTACTTGAGAGGAGTCTCTTTTCGAAAGAAAGAGAATGTGAGAGTTCAAAAGATAATTTTGGAAATGGTCAAATGAAACTTGTTGAAATATCTTTATAAATTTTCAAAATAAATATTGTCATTAACTATCAAACCAAGAGAATTGAAAACCAATTCACCATTGTTTCTTCCTAGAAAATGCAATGGTCCCTCTTAAGTATTGTCCATTTGTACATTATACAAATTCAAATTTTTTTTAACCATGTCTTGTCTATTAGATTGTCTATAAGCATAGTATTCCCATTGTTTGTTCATAGTGGTTATGAGTATTACTTTCAAAATCGCTCGACCATTCGCAATGACTTTGATACCCAGAGAAAAATTTCCTATAATTTAGGAGAAAGAACCGAGTATTAGCACACCCTAATTTCATGCACCTGTAGATCCTAAATAGTGTGTCAGATTTCAACAAATTTTTAGTATGTCTTTGTATGCGATTTAACTGCTTAAAGCTAAGGTTTCAACTTCTGGGTATTCACGAATCTCTCTGTAGAGACCATTGAACACAGAGTAGTAAAAAAATTGGTCATTTCAAAGTGTCACCCGATACCTGCTATGTTTTTCACCATTATCCATTCACTCAAAAATACCACTAATTGTGACCAAATATCCTATTATTCATTACGAAATGTCTCAATAGTGGTGCACAAATGGGCCAATTACCAACCAAAAAAGCTAAAAAATGACCGTTTATTGATGTAGGGAGTTCCAACAGTCATAAGTTTTGACTCGGCTGTCCATTTGGGCTGAACGTTTATAGGTAGTTGTGTCTTCCAGAGTTCATGAAATTGCCAATTTTATTGGATCAGATCTCGACATTGTTTTGGGGCTAAATTCCATCATATGAGGCCTCAAATTCAACTTTTCGTGTTTTTTCTAGTTTTTTTGAAAGTCATTTTTTAATAAATTCAAAATCTTGTTTCCAATTTTGAAGGTTAGTTGGCACTTCATCTTATCTTAGTTATAAGAAGCTTCACGAAAAAATTCAGCTTTTTTGGTTTTGTTTTAAAAATTACTAAAAATGGCACAAAAATTGATTTTGTGAAAAACTACCATAAAGGGTAATTTTCAGATTTGTAGTTAAATTAGTGTTTTCTTTAATTGAAGTTGTAGAGTAGTTTTAAGAATAATGAAGAAGGATTGGGATTATGAAATTCTTATGTATTTTTACACTCTCTTATGCTTTTGTTAATTGTTAAAGGAATTCTGGCTACATCTTTGGTATTAGAGCATGAAGATGGATGGAAGAGGACCAGAAAGAGGTATTACACAAATGCATAGAGACATGCAAATATTCAAAAGAAAATTCTCAGATCCTACAATAATGTTTACAAATCAAGGGCTAAGACAAAGAGTAGATGATTTAGATGGTGAAGCAAACCATGTGAGAAGAGTTGAACAACATGCAGAGGATGAAGATGATGTAGGAGCATCTTGGGTTCTTGGAAATTGTGCATCAACCAAAAGGATATTGTTTTCAGTTTGTTCATATTAGTTAGTTCTAGTTTTTTGTGTCGTGTTCCTCCGAGTTGGCACATTGGCTCGTGCGAACCTTACGACATGTTTTGAACATCATGTAGAATCTATGTTTGTGTTCACATATCAATCCATTTTGTCTTGATGAAGATCTCTTGAGTTTTTGGGTCGAACCTATATGTTCTTCATGCTAATGGTTAAATCCAAGCTTTCCAATCTTGTGAAGCTTTCCCATTTCTTGCAGATATGGTTGGTGCATTGTTTGATGATCTTATGCTCATGGACGACCTCCTTGTGTCATCACAATTCATTCAACATCATTCTGGAGGAGTTCTTCTATTATTTGGGTCATGTCCTATTTTGTACACATTATATTCTTTCTGGCTTGGGGATTCAGATATTTTATGGCTGACTTGTGGCTGGTGAACTTGTATACATTGTAGCCTTTGTTCTTTGTTTAGGTATCTCTCAGTAAGAAGTCTTTTAGAGGTTAGAATCCAGGATGGATTTGGATTTTTTTTGTAATCAGGTATGTGTGCCTTAGATTGTAAGTTGGCATGTAGATGGGCCAATGTAATGTAAATATTTGATTATGTGACAATGTGAAGATCTGTTGTAGCATATTGGTTGTCTACTCTTGTCTCTGAGTTGGTTGTTTATGTTGTGTTGACTCTTCTTGTATGGTTTGGACCATCTCCATTGGGGAAAGTCCTTCCATGAATACGTCAAGTAGTATCAAATAAATATTTGTTTTTGTGACTATAGGTCTGAGTTCCTGAGCTTGTGAAGCTCTTGATGTGTTGGTTGTGAGGTGGCAGAAAGTGGATCTGGCCCGCACTAACAAAGGAATTGTGCAAGGTGGTTAGGAAAGGGATATATTATTGATTGTTGACTTTGTATTAGTTGTTGAGGCATCACATGGGTGAACAAATCACTGAATGGAGGTAGGTTGCGAGTGTGTTCAAAAGATCACCGAAGGAGAGGTAATTGAATTCTTATAGTCTTATTGTCAAGATAAAGAAGTTCCACCATGGATTGGGAGAGATTTTATTGAGGAGGAAAAACCCTAGAGGGGTAGAGAAGATGATGGGTGACTTCAAAGTTGAGATGAGAAATGAAAACAAAGATGCATTAGGTGGTGTGAATGCTAGAGAAATGAAGTTGATGGAAGGGTATTTATTGGATAAGAGTGCATTAATGGTGGAGAGAATGAAGTTGAAGATTTTAAGTTGGAATTTATCGATGAAGAGATGGATCCTTTGGTCTGTTAGAAGGATTTGTCAAAGCTGGAAAGAGAAATTTTGGCTTGCAACAGTGCAAGAAGTAAAAGATGTAAAGCTTGATGAGGTAAGCACATCTGTGAATGTTTTGACATCAAATGCAGAAGAAATTTTTGAAGACAAAGATGAGGTAGATGTGGATGTGGTTGAGTTTCATAATAATTATATTGAATCTGTTGAACAAGTTTAACAAGTTAAGGATTGTCTTATTGTTGAGATGGATAATGAGATTGTTGATGTTGACATAGTTGAGGTTGAGAATAAATTTCCTTTGGATGAATATGATAACCTAGTTAAAGAGTCTAATACTATTGAGTACATTAGTGAGGGTAATGTTGGTAAGTATAAGAATGTTTTGGATAGGGTTTTCATTGGTGATGATGATCCTATTATTGATGGAAAATTGTTGACTGAGATATGTCAGTTAGATGTTGATTTGTTACGGAGATCACCTAGAGTGTGTGAGAGAGAATACATGTTTCTTGGTTGATGTTGGTATTAATCAATTTTTTTTTGTGAAGGATGGTATTATTGTAGGTTTTGTAGTGCAGGTATGGAAAGAGGAGCAATATTCCTTTGGTAGGAACAATTATTTGAGCATGAGGATGGACATACCAAAAGTAAAGATGAAGATTGAATTTTAGATAGAAGTAAGAGAAGAAGTGTGGATGAAAGATATAGGTGGTGGATTGAGTAGGGTCAATGAATTCACAATTGCTGATGGGCATCATATATGTGATGAGTATGAGGATAAGTGTCTGAAGTTGTCAAGATGGTTTGTGAAGAAGAATGTCAATTTTGTGCGTGGTTTTGATGCTGATCAATTTTTTTTGTCAGTGAGTTTTTCAGTTGGTATGTTTTAGTGCAAAGGATGTGGAGATCAGATTAGAAAGAGTAGAGAGTTTTGGTGTCTATATTCATATTCTTAACCACAAGGGTTTGGATAATCGAAGGTCAAAATTAATTCTAGTGAAACATCAAAGTGAGAGGTTCACTTTTCAATAAACTCGGGTGTTTGATGCAGAATCATCTTGGGATCTTGGCAATCTTGCATCAACCAAAGACATTTTCTTTTTAGTTTTTTTTTTCAGTATGTTCCTATTAGTTAGTTCCAGTGTTTTGTGTGGCGTTCCTCCTAGTTGGCACCTTGGATCATGTGAAACTTATGGCATGTTATGAACATCATGTGGAATCTATGTCTGGGTTGGCATCTTGATCTGTTATGTCTTGGTAAAGATCTCTTGAGTTTTTGGGTCAGACCTATCTTTTCTTCACACTAACGACTAAATACAATTTTTTTGGTATTGTGAAGCTTTCTGATGGCTTGAAAATATGATTTGCATATTTTTCAATGACCCTATGGTTGTGGCTCACCTCCTTGTGTGACCACACTTAATTTCACATCATTCTAGAGGAGTTCTTTTTGGATTTGGGTCTTGTTCTATTTTTTACATGTTATGTTCTTTCTACCTTGGGGATTGAGATCTTTTCTGGCCAACTTGTGGCTGTAAAAATTGTATATATTGTAGCCTTTGTTCTTTTTTTAGGTATCTCTCAATAGGAAGTCTTTTAGAGGTTAGCATCTAGGATGGATCTGGATTTATATTTTAATCAGACATGTGTATGTAAAATATTTGATTTTGTGACAATGTAAAGATCTATTGTAGCATGTTGGTTCTCTTCTTGTTTATGAGTTGGTTGTTTCTGCTGTGTTAACTCTTGCTGCATGGTTTGAACCATCTTCATTGGAGAAAATCCTACCATGACTATGTTATAAGAAGAGGAAGAGAAAAAAAATGGGGTCTCTTTTGAGGAAAGGATTCTCAAGGCATTAGAAGGAAGAAACAATGACATCAAAGTTAAAGTATTTGATTATGCAGGTAGTCTTAAACTAGAGGACCTGATAGATTGGCTAAACAACATGGGGAAGTTCTTTGAATGGAAGCATATGACAAAGGAGAAGAAATTAAAATTTTCTTGTAAAAAATTGAAAGGGCATGCAATGATCCAGTGAGATCACTTATAGAAGGAAAAAATGCAAAAGGGAAAGGAGAAAATAAGAACCTGGGAAAAATGGAGAAGAAACTAAGGGAGAAATTTCTACATGTAGATTATACACAAACCCTCTTTTTTTAGTTTTTAAAATCTATTGAAAAATCTATCTACTATAGAAGACTATACAAATGAATTCTATAAACTATCTATTCATGTGGATCTCAATGAAATTGATGAACATATGTCTGCAAGGTATGTTAGTGGCCTCAAGTTTTCTATCCAAGACAAGTTAAGCATGCATCGAGTCACTAACATGAAAGATGCATACCAACTTTCCTTAAATGTAGAAGAAAAGAAAAGTCGCCAATAATGCCCCGCCATGGACCCCAACAGAGATTAAACTAAACATGCTACTAAGTTTATAGAATACTTTTTCTTAATAGTTTACACAACAAGATCATAATATAATGTGGAAGCAATAACAATACACTCACATAAATGAACTCAAACATAGATTGCAAATCTCAAGGGTCCCATGACATAGAATAACTTATAAGATTACTCAACATTTAGATAACCATAACATAAGATTATTCTTTGAATATAATCAACAATATTAAAGAAATCATTCCTCCTTCTTGGACTATAGAGAATATTATATCTAGAATATTGTCTATAGTTAAAACCTTTGAAATTGTTCACATATCTCACAACTACAGGGAGACTAATCAGGTGGCTGACCACCTTGCTAACATTGGCGCCAAATTTGATGGAGTTCAAAAATGGAAAGGTATACCTATGAATGATGAAGCGGTCAAATCTCTTATAAATTATGATAAGCTCAGGCATAATGAAGGAATTATTAAAAGTGTTGTTAATGGAACGAATTAATTCAAAGCAGAGTGGGAAGATTTGGTATGACGGCCATATCAAGGGGAAGTGCATTCATGAGTTGCAGAGTGTAACCCTAATCATTATTGCTCAAACTTCTATGATTGATGCCATTATTATTTATAACTCTGATCAGTTTGAGCATGCGAAGACAAAAGAGGAAGAGAACAAAATTATCAGTTTGATCGAGATAAAACATCAAAAGAACGAGTCTCAGATAGAGAAAAATAAGAAGGTGAAATTTGTCGCCATGGGAGGAGACCTTAGAAGGGAGGAGCCTGCGGAGTGCAGGTCGAAAAAAGACAAAGAAGTTTGGAGAATTCTGAAAAAAGGGAATGTCCATCATTTTCTAAAGCGTCTTCATGGATTTGATCCAGAGATTTCTAATGCTTTTGCTGAAAGATGGGATAAGGGAATGGTCAACATTGCTGGTAAGTCCTTCAGACTCAGCTTGGAGGTCTTGTCGGAAATAACAGGTCTCCCACTGGAAGGGATGAATTACTCCAAGGAGGTTAAAATTGGAACCAGGGCGTATAAAAAATTTCCAGAGTCTGATGAGGAATGGGATCTCCTTGTTAAAGGTAAGAAGGATTTCGTAGAAATTGAAAACATTGAAAAAGTTTGGGGTTCTGTCATAAAAGTTATTATGGAATATTTTACATTAGAGGGAAGATATAATAGGGTTTACAACTACCACTTTGCCCTTGTCAATCACTTTCGGCATGAGATCCTTATATCTTTCCCCTTCTTCTTGTTATGGTCGCTTAATCAAAGCATCTCAGACTTCAGATTGAAGAAAGCCCCTTTACTCCATGTTGGTCTCATAAACCTCATCGCCGAGTATGCCAGAAATCATATTCCTAACCCCATTCCTGCCCAGGTCAAAAAGAGGAAGGTTGTGGGGACTCTGCCCAGTCCCTCAAAATCTAAAAAAGCCTCTATCTCCTCTGGCCCGTTCTCTTCTTTACCCCCGGTTGTTTTGAAGAAACCTAATCTCTCTAGGGGCTTTGATGATTCAGAAAAGATTGCTCCGGTGATTCCCCCCCGTCCTCATATCCAGTCTCCAGATGGTAAGGTGCACATCACTCGGGACTCTGTTATTAATGATGCCCAGAATAGTCAGCAGGGACCTAGCACTGAGTTGCTTCCTTCTAACACCCCTGTGGATAAGGTCATAGTGGACCATGAAAATATTAATGCTAAGGGTAGTAGCATCTTCCCTAAGTCTGTGGAAAAAATTAATCCTGATCTGATTAATGAGAACTCTGTAGAAAAGGAGACTAAAGGGACTGAGACAGTGAAGAATACAGAAGCAGACATTAAAACAATTGATAGTAATGCAGAGTATTCAGGGGATAATAGTTTCAAAGTTCTGGAAGAGGATAATTTTGAGCCGTATGAATCCCCGAGCCATGAGAAGGATAATAGGAAAGAGGATAGAGATAGAACTTTCAAGGGGAGTAAATTTCAGTC
>MU214118.1:105772-131031 GCA_018584345.1 Thuja plicata | reverse complement strand
AAATCCCAATCCATAAGAATGCTCATGCCCCCCATTCTGTAAGGGCATTTGAATTCCTTGTTTATGCTTACCACATCCTTGACCATGGAATCCTTGTTTAACTAGTAAATGATAACCATGACCATAAAAAGAATCCATATTAGGAGTAAATGGAACTTCAGTAGTCACTATGTCATTACTAGTAGGTTTGACAGATTCATAGTGGGTAGAAGCAGCAACAAAGTTATTACGAAGGTAATGAGAAGTAGAAGCAAAGACTCGTTGTTCAAACTCTCTTTGTGGCTTCATAAAATCAAGATCAGAAACCTTATATTCTCCAATAAAGGTAGGATTAAAATTCAAGGTTCCCCAATCATCTCCAGGAAGAGCATTAGAGGAAGAAGGATTACTATTAGGAATAGGGGTATTGTGGGTTTGAATATGCAAACAAGGATTTGGCGCATCATCTGCATGAAGTGTATACACCATGTTGTTGTGAATAAACTTGACTTTACGGTGAAGGGTGGAAGGAACAACATGCATCTCATGTAACCAAGGTCTACCCAAAAGGAGGTTATAATTAAGAGCTCCAGGCATAACATGAAAAGGAGTATTTAGGATGACCAGACCTACTTTGATAGGTAAGGTAATGATGCCCAAAGTGTTCTTATTAATGTTATCAAAGCCATGTATAGGATTATTATCAGGTTGAATAGTTGAAAGATCGGCTTTAATTGATTTGAGCATGCCCATGCTACAAATATTAAGCCCAGATCCATTATCAATCAAGGTCCTACGAATGATACTCTTATTGATAGTAACAACAACCATAAGGGCATCATATTGATTCTAAACTTCTTTAGAAGGTAAATCATTTTGAGTAAAAGCAATGTTAGGAGGACCTGGGGTAACATGCATGCATTGTAAGAAGGCATGAATGTTCTCGTAGTTAGGAGGTGGAGTGGAAAGAGTTGCTAGAGATTTTTTTAAGGCTTGATGGTAGGTAGGTGATGCTTGAAGAAGCTCCCATAAAGAAATCTTTGAAGGGGTATTGCACAATTGGTTTATCATATCATACTCCATGCTAGGAAGACGGGGTGGAGGAAGAAGAATGGGTTGAGAAGGTGGTAAAGAAGTAGGAACCACCGGATTAGGTTGAGGGTTATTCCTTGTATGATAGGTGTGAGCTATAAAATCTTGATCATTGAAAGACTCTAAATATTCCATAGGTTTACCTTTGATAGTAATGCGAGGGCAACCTTTGATAGTCAATAAGGGTTTTGGATAAACCATGTTAGTTGTTTCAACACTACAAAAAAGTTCACAAGAAGGAAGCAAATAATACATCCTAGGAGGAGATGAGGAAGGATCTTGATTCTCCATAAGATCATCACTAAGAGGGGGAACATTAAGGGAATTCATATCATTCTCCGCTAATGACTCATCACTAGAAGGAACCCCAAATGGAGGTAAAGCATCTATAATAATTTCTTCTTTCTCTAAAATATCTACATAAGGGGAGTGTGTTTTAGAAAAAGAGTCACCATCATGTATGAATATGTCATCCATTAATAAATCACCCTCTTGTATCAAGGCATCTTCACAAGGAGGGGATAAATCAATGTCTTTATCCAAGGGTTCATCCCAAAAGGTAGAATCATTCATAATGGCTTCATGAGGAAGAGAGTAATCAACATCCAAATCCAAAGGTTCATCCCAAATAGGAGGATTATAATACCTATCAATAAAGCACATTGTAAAAGGTTTGGAAAATACTTGAAACAACTTGGGCAACATAATAACAAATAAACAAATGCATAGAAAATAGATCTAGATATATCCAAAAGCATTCGAATGAAATGTATGATGAAAAATGTAAATGTTTTTGTATTTTTAAAGAAATTTTGTGATTTTTACTTATTTTTGACATATAAATGCAAGAGCATGAAAGAAATTTACTTTTAAATGCATGTACGATCTAACATAAGATGCAAATATAGCACCAAAAGGAAGCATTGTCTATCGCGGGTTCACCAAAATGTAACATAAGAAATATGACATTTTAAATAAGTTCATTTGAAATAAGTGGGTGAAAGATAACATATTCCTCTTCTATCCCAAGATGCACAAAGGAAAGATCCAAATTGATCAACCCAAAAAGGATCAATGCACAAATGAATCAATCATTTGGAAATGAGAGCAAAGAGGAAAGTCTTAAATTTCTGTTTTATGGAAAGGAATGTGTGATAGATTTAGAAAGATTGAAATGAATAGGAGAAAAGTACTAACCTTAAGATATGACAGATCTGAAGAATTCCATTTTTTGAGGTTTATACTCTATTTCTAGAAAATCTGAAGTATGATCCAGAAAAAAAACTTAGAGAAGAACAAAACCCACAAATCATTTTCCGATCCGACGCTGTCTTGATAAAAATCTTGACCTTGACCCCAAAATGTCACCCTTGACCCCAGAATCTCGACCTTGACCCCAAAATGTCACCCTTGACCCCAAAATCTTCACCTTGACCCCAAAATGTCACCCTTGACTCCAAAATCTTGACCTTGACCTGCACAGCTCCGATGGAAAATCTGTTGATGGATCCTAAAAGTTTGTCAAAAAGGGTATCTGAATCTGCACTTTAATTTTCTATCCCAAATCTGTACCTGTAAGAAAAATGGTTTGTTTGTTGGGGGGGGGGGGTTTGCCTTTTTCAAACCCTAGTTTTGGAATTAACCTTAAAATATAATTGAAATTGCACGAATAAAACAAAGTAAATAAACAAATTCACCTTTCTTGTAGAAGTCCTTGTGGCGGATTCGAATTCGTGAATCTACAAGTATGTATGCACCAAATGGATGTAGAATGTAGAATGTAGAATGTAGAAAGTAGGATGTCTTCAATCAATTTCATGTAGATCTTCAACACCAATCTTTAATGGATCTTGGAAGAGTAAGAGGCTTGGAGGAATATGGATGAAGAAATTTTCAACAAGAGGGCTCCATGGAGCTTGAATCCTTCAATGGCTACAAATGGACCTTCATTATGAATTGGATGCTTGAATGATTGAGAGTAGATTATTTCTTCAAATCTTTCTTCCTATCTTGTCTCTTCAAGTCTTGAGTGCTTGTGATTATTCTTGATGATGGTTGCTTGTGGTTAGAGAGTCTTAGAGAAAATGAGAGGAGAAAGCTTCCTTTTATACAAATCTAGGGCACAATCTTCTAGAGAGGCTGACATAGGAGAATTAAATTCTAATTGGACCCATGCCCCTAGAAGAGGACCTATGTTAAATATAATTTAAGATTCATCATTGTGGAACCCCAAACAGCCGACCCAGAAGCAGGAATTAAACTTTTTCAAAGACTGACATCTGGAAACTGTGAGATCCTAAAATCTGGACCTTGGGTCAAGGTTGAGGTCAACCTTGACCTAGGTCAGGGGTGAGGTCAAAATTTACCTAGGTCAAGGGTGAGGTCAACCTTGACCTAGGTTAAGGGTGAGGTCAACCTTGACCCAGAAAGGTCAATTTTGACCCCGAGGTCAAAAATCTCAGTTTTCAGTTTTGGATGTCAGGAATAGGTTGGAAAAGTGGGAAATGGGGTAGAATAGGGGAAAAAGGCCAGATCCAAGTCAGAGACCCATTCAAGGTGCTTGACATGACCCCAAACCACTTACTCAAAAGTCTAAACCAGTCTACAATGGAAGTGCTTCCATTTTCTGACTATAGAGTTTTTAAATCAGAAATTTCACAATTTTCAATATCAATTTCCCAATTCCATCAAAAACATTCTCCATAATCATATTACATAAACAATCAGATAATCACAGAGAAGACAATATTTTCAAAAATTAATTTTTACAAAGGTTCTCAAACCCTACTTGGAATTCCCAAACATATCTAACACAATAATGGCTTCAAACAGACCTTCAAAGATTCCAAAATACTCCTACGCTTTGAAAACAATTCTTTAAACAAACCAATAATTTCTCCCATAACCTGTTTTCCTCCAAATCTCTGTGTAGCTAATGATGAAAAGAAAGTTTCTAATAAAGAGAAAATAACTTCCCCTAATTCATGCAACCCCATAAAAGGAACTCAACTCTAATTAGTTTAATTGAACTTCTGATTTTTTAGAGAAATTAATAATTAAATAAAATAAATACCCTTTTCTTGAGAAACTCATAATTTATAATTAAATCCACTTGCATATGAATTTCTTTATTTTATCTAATTTTAATCAATCTAATGTGCAAGTAATCACATAAATATTATAAAAAATTGAATTAATATTTAAAGCACAATATTAATCATACAACTAAATATTTTAAATATAAAATAATTCAAGAAGGCTTTTTAATTCACACTTTGGAGTAAATATATTAATTAAATCTAAATATTTCAAAATTAGACTTTTTAATTAAGTCTCTTTATTAAACATATATGTATTTAATTAATTCTCATTAATTAAATACCCTATACTTAATAATTAAATAAACCAATCATAAATACAGGCATAATTATTTCCTAACAATAATTATCCTTAATAATAATTAATTCATGTAAATTAAGGAAGTACATCAATACGCTAAAACACGTACAATGAAGTCAACCCAATCAAACAAAAAACACAATCAAGCTCAACAAGAAGGGATCCACAAATTCATACCACCTAGACAAATTTAGGTAGTAGGGAAGTCAATCTTATGCTTGTCTAGTCACAGGACAAAATAGGCTTTGGTTAAGGTTTTGGGCCTAACTGTTAACTCCCCTCTTTTACCATTGAGATTTTGTGATAGGGAACACTCATCTTGGCAATTCAGAGAGGTTTATACCTGGTACCTACAATATTCATAAAAGAACAACATGTAGATGTATATATAAAAATAAAAAAATGACATGGATCGATTGATCATGTTAATCTCACAATGGAAGTAACTACGTCTTCATCCTCTACCACATCAAACATTCCTCAAGTGTATAAAACATACATGCTAACCATATACACATAAGTAACATCATCAATCTAAATAGCATCAACATATAAGAAATAACATACTAACACATGATATCCTACTCAATGGTATTGTTATACACTGAATTTGCGCCTCTGATCTCAAGCTCTCTTGGTCTTGATAATCCAGTATAACAAGGGAATCATCTCAAGGTTGTGGGACCTCTGCTAACCGAGATGAGACCTCTAGATTCTAGGCTGGTTCCTCTTGGATAATCACCTTAGCTTTCTTTTAAATAGGAAAGTAAATTTGAGGGGAAAAGGGTTAGAAGGATTGCATGGAAAGGGAAATAACTGAAAGCAAACTACCTACTTGGTGATGCACCGAATTTGACATGAAAACATAACACACACAGGGATAAGTCCTGGGTCAAATAACTTGAATTGGAGGTAAAACACAAATCTCTTGTATAGGCATGCATTAATATTTCATAACAAGGTCATGGTTAAACTGTTAAGAGCAAAATACTTCACGGTTAACAGCTCAAAAGTAAGACACTAGTTACAACCTGCAAGTAGACATACTCTTCTGCAAGTAGATGCTACAAAGGGACATGATTAAGAGGAAATAAAATCATTCAAATTTAACCCATCAACCATCTAAAACGCATACAAACAAGCAGAAAAGAGACAAGGATGACACAATTCAATAAATTGGTTCCAAGAATTCAAACTCTGCATATTATTTTTCACAATGAGTTAGAGACTTATGCACAAAAATACACCAAGGACAGAGAAAATGTCACAAAGCATGCCTCCTTGCATAATCAGAACTAGTTACAAAATGAGTCCTCAACTCATACTTATGCTTTTTTAGCCAACTGCATCATTTATGAGGGCCAAATATCAGGGATCGGATGCAGAGAAAAAAGGCCTATTTTGGGACCCCTAAACAAGTGGCAAAGGTGCGAAAAAGTCTGCAATAGCCATGCCTTATTGATTTTGTCATAATGGCCACTTGTAAAGGCATCCTTATCTCTCTAAAAGAGTCACAAAAGTCTCTGATTTGCAATAAATCTTCTGCAGACTTTAACAACTGCAACCTCTGATCTTTTAAGAAAATCTGATCTTTCTAGCTTTCTGTTCTTTGACCTATCGCACTCTGAATCTCCTTCCCTTTACCAATATTGAAACAAATCTAATCAGAGATCAGCAGACTATTTTGTGCATAATTTCTTGCAATTAGAATACTCTGATCCACCTGGGATACCCCCGCAAATTAGGCAAATTATCTCTGTTCTGCAACTTAACAACTAGGGTTCTAAAAACCTTCAGTTATTTCATCATCCCATTATCGCAGGCTATGTTTTCTTTCCTCTAGATTTTGAGTGACTGAACGACAATCCTCTTTCTTCATTGCATCTTCTATTCAGTCGCACAGTCGCACCACCTTTTACTTTGCTTTTATCTCATGCGCGAGTGGGCGATGACGTCCTTTTTCTACTTGGTCACCAACTCGTGGGTCCTAAAATCTCACCTTACCCCTTGCTATGAGTGTGCGATGACACCTTATCCTTCTTCAATCTCTCACTCGCGAGCTTCTTTCCTTTGATCTTCATTGCTTGGTGACTACGCGATGACCATTTCTCTTTGCTCGTCGCTGGCTCGCGAGCTACTTTTCTTATATCCCTTTTGATCGGCAAGTGCACGATGAGGCTTTTTCTTTCCTCAGTCACAAGATCGCGAGCCCTTTTTCATTCATCAAATTTGATCAGCGACTGAGCGACAAATTTTCTCTTTAGCTCATCGCACACTCGCAAGCCCATCTCTGATTACCCCAAAACATCAGTGGGTGAGCGATGAGTCGATCAGTTCCTTTGGTCGCTCGGTCGCAGACCCATATCAACTTTGAAAATTGTTTGTGCGACTGTGCGACGCATCCTTGGTTTAGCTCATCGTGCACTCGCGAGCTAGGAACCTGACCTGTAAAAGGCATTGCGACTGCGCGATTATCATTGAAACACCGAACCTGCTGACTCGCAGACAGACCAAAAATAGACAAAAACTGATTGCGATTGCACGATGATCACTATTATAGCTCGTCGCACACTCACGCAACTTAAAGTATTTTAGAACTACTGACGCAAAAAAGTGAGCATGCATAAAGCATAACTTCAAAAAGGGATTTGACCTCTTTCTACGTGGCAAACATAGAGGATTTAAAATTAGAAAGCCCGGGAAAGAGCAGAAAGAAATAAATTCAGAGAATGAGTATGAATGTGATCCAAAAGAACTAAGAATTTTACCCTACCCCATTCAAAACATAGTAAATTCACCCGATTGATCTTGGTACTGAAAATCGGTAAACAAGCACTTTTAGGCAGGATAAAGGGATTAGACGGTCACACAGGGCAGACCAGGACAAATTGCATAGGATGGAAAATTTGGGCAATAGGTACATAAAATATCTTATTATCAAGATAATGTCATACATCCAAGTATCAGCATCCAACTGAAATAATAAATGCACATACAAAAGTTGATCTAAAAGAATTGGACATAATCAACTGAAAATCATAGCCTTAAAGAGTTTGGCACAAATATTGAAATAAAACTATGGGTGGGTATTATATCCACCCCCCTAGAATTAGGCTTACTCTTGGAAGACTATAAACAAATAGGGATATAAATCTTGTAATCTCACTGCATCCTCCCAAGTCGTTGATGACTCATCATTTGGGCCTGATTGGACCCTTACCTAGTCGATGGTGCGACCTATGAGGGTCAAATCCCCTACTAAAGAATATGAATGGGCTCTAAATCCAAGTGCCTATCCTCTACTTGTAAAGTATTCCAATCAAGAACATGTACAATATCTATAATATAGCATCTAAGTACTGAAACAAGGAAAATTCTATGAACACAAGATAAGTTGGGTGGCAATGCAAGACAGTAAGAAACTGGTCATACCCTCTCTAGGATCTCAAATGGCCCAAAAAAATGAGGTGCCAAGTTCAAACCCTTTCCATAATGGATTGGACTCTTCCACAGATACATTCTCAGAAATACTCTATCACCAACTAAAAACTGTTTATCTATCTTATGAGCATCTGTATACTTCTTTTGCCTATCTTGTGTAGTGGTCAAATGCTCATGAATATTATCTATCTATTGCTCCATATCTCAAAGCATCTCTAGACCAAGAAGAATATATTCCTCCAATCTATCCCAATTCAAAGATGTATGACAAGGATGGCCATACAAAGCATGAAAGAGTGACATGCCAATAGAACTATGATAACCATTGATATAAGAAAACTCAACCAAGTAAAAATATTCCTCCTAATTAGTATCTCTATCAATGACATACATCCTTAATATATCCTCTAATACCTGATTGAACCTCTCTATCTGTCGTTCAGTCTCAGGATGGTACGCTAAACTGAAATTCAATTGGGCACCAAGATCATGCTGTCATGAAGTCCAAAATGTAGAAGTGAACATAGGATCTCAATCCAAGATAATCTTGTAAGGAATACAATGTAGTCTCACAATGTCTTGTATAAAGGATTTGGCTACTAAAGTCATTGTATAAGATTCTCTCATAGGAGATAAGTGTGCCACCTTGGTCAACCAATCAACAGTCACCATAATAGTATCATGTCTACGAGGAGTCAAAGGAAAACCTACAATGAAATCCATTGATCTGATATCTCATTTCTAAGATGGAATGAGATTTGGTTGGAAAAGCTCTGTTGGATACTAATTATGTTCTTCTTAACCCTCTGACACTCTAGGCATCTTGCCACAAAATAAAAAATGCCACGCTTCATACAAAATCAAGGATAAAGATGTTGAAGGTCTGCATGCATCATCTTGAAACTAGGATGTGTCAAATAAGGTGCATGATGAACCTCAGATAAAACTAATGTACATATATCATCTAATGGTTGTACATATATTTGGCTCGAGTGATGCAAAAGACCATCTGACTCCAAATCATAACCTGAGAATCTACCCTCCAAAGGTCTCCTTGACTTAATCACTTATAACCTCTTGATACCAAGTATCATTAGGAAGCTCTTGGAGTATCTTACTCTGCAAGTTCAAATTGAGAGTCAAAATTGAAATGGCCTAAGAATCTACCCTCCAAAGGTCTCCCTAACTCAATTGGTGCTCTAATCTCCTGATACCAAGTATCACTAGGAAGTGCTTGGACTATCTTATTCCGCAAGTTCACTATGAATCAAGGCATCATCCACTACATTCTTGTTACCCTGAATATACTTGACCTCAAAATAATACTCAAACTAAAATTACATCCACCACCTTTGTTTGGCATTTAGATTAGGATGGGTAAAGATATACTGTAGACTACGGTGATCACTATGAAGTTCTAATTGATGTCCTAATAGAAAATGCCTCCATCAAACTAATGCATGATCTACTACTTCTAACTTAAGGTTATGTGTAGGTGAGTTCAATTTGCGATCCTTGAGTTTGCGAGATTCATAAGAAATCACTCATCCTTCTTGCATAAGGACTACCCTAGTTCCTTCTAAGGAAGCATCAACACATACCATAAAGTCACCCATTGGATCTAGTATTGCTAAGATAAGTGCACTGGTGAAACACCCCTTGAGGTTCTGAAAGGCCTCTTCACACTTCTATGTGTAAACAAACTTCTTCCCTTTCCTCTAAAGAGAAGTGATAGGATATGCCACTCTAGAAAAGTTCTGGACAAAATAACAATAGTATCCAACCAAACCCATGAAACTATGAACTTTAGACACATTTGTGGGTGTTGGATACTCCACAATCGCTTGAACCTTCATAGGGTCTACTGATATACCCTCACCTAAAATCACATGGTCTAAATACTATAGCTCTGGTTGGAAGAAGTCACAGTTTTTTAGGTTAGCATATAACTGATTTTCCCTTAGGTATTGTACTATAGGTTGTAGATTATCTTCATGCTCTTCTATGGATTTAGAATATATCAACATGTCATCTAAGAAGACAAGAAAAAAATGATCTAGATACTTAAAAAATACTACATTCATTAAGAACATGAAAATTGATGGAGCATTCATCAAGCCAAATGGTACTACTGTGAACTCATAATGTCCATAGAATGTATGGAATGGATTCTTGTGGATATCTATATCCTAAATATGCAATTGATGATATCCTAATTTGAGATCAATCTTTGAGAACACCTTGGTCCCTTTTACCTAGTCAAAGAGATCATCTGTCTTTGGCAAGGGATATCTATTTTTATCCTTACCTTGTTCAACTATCTGTAGTCAATACACAAGCATAAAGATCCATCCTTCTTGACTAAGAGGATAGGTGCTCCCCTTGGAGATACACTACACCTAATGCAACCTTTAGCCAACAACCCTTCCAACATAAGTTTCAATTCACTCAACTCTTGAGTGGTCATTCGATAAGGAGCTCTAGAAATAGGTTCTCCTCCTAGAACAAGATCAATATGGAAGTCTATATCATGCTTTGGTGGCATACCTAGAATCTCACTCAAAAAGACATTAGTAAACTCATGAAGAATAGGATGATCAAGAGTCTTATCTTTACTCTCAATCTCATCAAGTTCATTCATAGTCAGAGTGAATACAAGGAAGCCCTTTTGGATGCTTCACTTGAGTTGCATTGGAGAAATCATAAAAAGGGATATAGGGCATTGAATAACCACAATCTCAATATCTCTACAAACATAATCTTTGCATTTAACAATCTTTTTGTCTACAATAAATGCTAGCACCATGAGATCCCAACCAATCCATTCCTAAGACAATGTCATATGATCACAAAGGAATCACATGAATATCAACTGAGGTATTGAAATTACCCAAACTAAACTCACACTTATCCACTAGAGAGTCTATAGGTACCTTAGCCCCATTATAAGATAACTCCACTTTCCAACCTATGTCTTTCTTTATTGCCACAAGCCCACATCGTTCTACTAAAATTAGAGATATAAATGAATCTGTAGCTCCTAAATCAAATAAAATAGAAAGACAAATACCTCTGATAGAAACCAAAGTCTCAACCATGATGCCCTAATTCTCTTCCTGTCGATGATCCACTACAGAAAATTCCCTATTAGACATGCCAACGTCTCCCATTGTAGGCTCAGAAGATGCAAGTCTCTGTCCTGAAAAATATGAAGCACACTGGGGACAATTGGACACTATATGACCAAATTTACCACAAGAGAAGAAACCAGTACCTCTTCCAAGAACTCCCCCTATGGAGGGTGCACTAGAATATTGAGAACTACTTCTACTAGGAGTCGGATGTGAACTATGTACCGAATGACTAGGATGATTGCACTTGAAGCACTGCATGTTATGAAAGCTCCTAGAGTTGGAGCCACCATCCTGAGATGGAGGAAAAATCCTCTCCTACTATTGATCTTGGTTACTCCTAAAGTAGGGAGGTGGTTTCTTGAAGTTACCATTCCCTTGAGCCCGATTCCCTCTAAATCCTAGAATAGCTACACTAGTCTTGACACCAACTTGACTACCATGGCCCGAGATCAAATTCCTCTCTACTAAGGTGGCCTTAATGGCCGCCATATTGAGGGTGTGAGGCTTAAAGAGTCCAACATACCCAATGATATGACCGTTGAGCCCCCTAATAAAGTGTTAAGTCATAAGAGATGAATCTTGATTGAAACCAACATATTGCTTGAGCTCAAAAAAATGACGCTCATAATCTTGCACTGACATGGAAAACTACCACAGATTGTGGAACTCATCCATGCACTATTGTCTCTATTGGTCTGAGAGAAAGAGTTCTCAAAAGTTCTCAAGAAATAACTTCCAAGTCATAGTATCCATAGTAATTACAAGCTTCCACTCCTCTATCCTCCACCAAGTGCCCCAAAGTTAGTTATAAGCTGTGTAATTGAAAATCTATCTTTGGTGTTACTACCAAAAGATTGCATAGAAAAAAAATGATCTAAGTTGATCAACCAAGTCTTTGTTTGAAAACCTATACCAAGACCATTGAAGGGAGAAGGTTATGATCTTAGAAGGTCTCTCATATGATTGGCCACAACCACATTATGATTCACAATAGTGGCCCTCTACTTAGGGCTCCTGGATCTAGTTCTCTCCTCATTCCCAGAATGATGAGACTCGCCCCTCTCTTCCCTTTTATGTATAGGTAGGCACTCCAAAATAGCCTGAAGTAATTTCCTAGTTTGAGCCTCCTCAGACTTGGCATGTTTCTCTCCATGTAATCTTCCTTGGTTTCCTCCCATATACTCTCAATCCGCATAATCACGGAATGGGCATGGGATCTACCTCTCCCACGTCCTCTACCATGGCCTGAACTATGACCTCCATCCATAGATCTGGTCTTAGTAACCATAATCCCTACAACATCTGAATGAAAGACTGTTACCTCTCAAAGCAAGTTAGAAAACAAGAATAAAAGTAAATACATGATAAAAAGTAATAGTCTTAAATACAAATGTTATGTGTCTATGTTTTTCTTTGGTGTAACTATAAGACACCTAATGGGCATATAATTTCCCAGAGTTCCCAGTGTAGAAACAAGGGCTCTGATACCAACTATCATGCTCCGCCAGGAAACCCAAGAGCGATTAACCTAAACATGCTACTAAGTTTATAAAATATTTTTTTCTTAGTAGTTTGTACACAATAAGATCATAATATAATCCAGAAGTAATAACAATACACTCACATACATGAACTCAAACATAGATTATAAATCTCAAGGGTCCCATGATGTAGAATAATAGAACATTACTCAACATTTAGATAACCATAAGCATAAGACTACACATCTAAATGGAATAACATGAATACATCATCATTAAATGAGTATACAAATACAATTGATAACATAAGGTAGATATCATAAAATCACATCCACTGCACATGTCACAGCGTATGTAGTAATCACTCTAATACATAGTAAGACACAATATCAGGAATAGATATCACACCTGGTACCCTCTTACAAGATTACAATAAAGATGTGATAAGATCAAAACCTCCAAAGAAGAATAAATAAAATACAACTAGTACAAGGGTAAGTGCACAAAGATGGGGGACCAAAAAGGCGGTATAAGATGCCAGTTTTTTTTTATGAAATCAGCAAACTTTGAACTTAAATGAAAATTTGAGGATGGTTACACTCAAAATTTTAAAATGTGACAAAAACAAGAGTTTTTCTACTCCAAATCTAGTTTCTAAACTACTAATTTATTTTAGAAATTGTGGAGATTAAGGCCCTAAAAAAGGGGGAGCATAAAAAGTGGTCCTGTTTTTTATGAAAAAACATAACATAGCATCTAGTGTGCTCCCCCTAAAATGTTAAATTTTTTTATAAAAAAAATTAATAATTCCAATAAGAAATTAGCTAACACCACCTAGTTTATCCCAGATTTTTCTACTAATTGTTTGATGAAAGTGTGATTTTTTACCATTTTTCGAAGTTGACACATCCTGAAAATGTGAAATTCTTCTGTGCTCCCCCCTAGAAATCATTGAAAGCCAATCGAAAATCAAAATTTTTTTTTTAAAGTGTGTAGAATGGATTCTAGTTTTTGAAAATGTAATTTTTTTTCAAAATTCGATGAACGAGCCAAAATCTAAGCCCAAGAATACATGTTGATTTTTGACAAAAATCGGACATAATTACAAAAGAAATTAGAGATGAAAAGCTTAACATAATGAGAATTCAAACTAAATTATATGGTTAGATAGCTATCAGAGAGATCTACAATATCATGTCATCTAATTTATTCATTATTGAACCACGTGCAAACCTGATGGGGAGTAGACAAGAAAAATGTTATTTTTTCTAGGTTTGCTGGAAAATATGTCTCAAACCTTTTTGAATCCTCCAAGCCTTTGGGTTGGAAATCCAAGGCAAATCCAAGCCTTAGGCTTGGTAAAATTCAATGTCGTTCAAAGCACGCATGCGCTATAGTACACATGTGCTATAGGGCATACACGCTATGCAAATTTATGGTTTACATAGTGCCTACGCGGTATGTAAACCATAAACACTCCCTAAAGGAGGGAGATACAAAGAGTGAGAAGGTGAGGGAGGGGAATAGAAAGAGGGAGAGAGTAAGAGAGAGAAGGATAGGAGGAGAGAGGAATAGAAGGTGAGAGAGGGAGAGAGATAGGTGAGAACACAGAGAGATATTAGATGGTGTGTGTGTGTGTGTGAGAGAGAGAGAGAGAGAGAGAGAGCCTCTCTCTCTCTCTGCTATGGAACCAAGTGTCCCTCAAGGTGCACTAGGCGAAAAAATTGCTGATCTTCAGGAGTCCATTTCTCAGAGCTTGTGAGGGGGTATCGATGAGCCATCAGGTGCTACAGGACAAAGTCACAAAGGTCTATGATAACCTATCTCAGATTTTGGATATTCGCTTTCATTTTCATTTTCCAACCCAATCTCAGTTGATGAAAAAACTTGCAATGTTGTGCAATTGAAAGCTGAGACATTGCATGCCTTGAAACTTGCTCATCCTGGCATCAAACCATCTCTAAAAAAAGATCTAGAATACCAGGTGAAAACTAGGAACAACCCTGTTATAGTCACAAAGTGGCTCAAACATTTTCGATCGCTATGGAGCCAAGTGTCCCTCAAGGTGCACAAGGCAACAAATTTGGTGATCTTTACCAGTCCATTTCTCAGAGCTCACGAGGGGTATCGATGAGCTATTAGGTGCTATGGGATGGTGTCACAAATACTTACAATGACCTATCTCATATTTTGGAGATTCCCTTCTTTTTCCATTTTCCAACC
This sequence comes from Thuja plicata, assembly GCA_018584345.1. Lineage (NCBI taxonomy): Eukaryota > Viridiplantae > Streptophyta > Pinopsida > Cupressales > Cupressaceae > Thuja > Thuja plicata. Next base: position 116,282 of record MU214118.1, on the reverse strand, counting down.
CAATCTCGTTTGATGCAAAAACTTGCAATGTTGCACAGTTGAAAGCTGAATCATTCGATATCTTGAAAACCGCTCATCCTGGCATCAAACTATCTCTACTAACACCTTCAATTTGACATGTAAATTCTAGGAATAACCTTTTTATGCTTCACAACTCATTTGAACATTCAGGACCACAATGTACTGGTGCATCCCTTAACGTTCTTGTAGTGCCCTAAATAGGTTTAGGTGGTCAAAATTCTCCAATAGGACTAAAATTGGGTAGGATTGATATTTTTGATCTTATATGAACTATTATCACTTCATTGAGGTGTTGGAATGAAAATTATGAGTCTAGGTTTATGATATGAAACATGCACATTCTCATTAAGTATGAATCATTTAGTAATAATATACATAGATACATGAGCAAACATAAATATAAGGCATAAGAAATTTATAAAGCATAAGACATCCACATTAACATAAAGTAGTCTACATCACTACACATGATATATTCATAGAGCATGAAGAAAAATATATATTTCCAATAATGTCATAGATTAAATATGTCCAATAAAGTTAAATTGGCTTCGTGAAAGCCAAATGGATATAGAACATGTCACTTATACAATATACACAAAATATGTCCAATAATGCCATATTGGCATACAATGATTATCCCTAACCTAGACATTTCCTAGAAGGGGAAGAAAGCAAATCTCAGGCTATCTTCGATTGTTTTGTCAATGGAGATGTAGTACTCTTCTGAGTGCGCTCACTAGTCCTCCTGTCTAGACTCTTCTGTAGCTCGAGCTGATAAAATTACAAGTATAAACATCAATAACTAATATACATCAGAATTTAATTATACAATGACATAAAATAGAATATTTTCTTACCGCTACCAAACAGTCACTATGTACATCCACCGAAGGGGTACACAGACAATTTGGAGTAATGAGTCCCTACAAGAATGATCAAAATAATATTTAAAATACATACATGAATATCATTAAAATTTGCAATACAAACTATTAAAATAATAGTTCTAATTAAGTAATCTCTTTCATACCTTGATTAGTGTGTTAGAACTAGTTATAGCTGCAGTTACGCCACGATTCAAACTATCATGAACAAAAGGAGGAGTCTCTACTGTCAATAACTAAAAATGAAACAACAAGAGTATTATGTAGTTATCAAGAATACCTATAATATTTTATAACCCCACTAATTAATAAATGATACCTCTGTGAAGGTGCCACCACATCCTTTAGTGTGTGGTGTTGATGTAATAGCTCCAAGATTAAACTAGTGCACATGTATGGTGATTTATAAGACAACCATTAATATAAGAACAAACCACTGACTTGTTAACTATAATGCATTATTACATATATACCTGTGGACTAAATAATGTCATCACAAAGCTAGGTGAAGGAATGTGATCATTTCCATGACAACTTTTACTCTAGATTTTGATCATAATTTGTCTACTAATTTAGTTATTCATTCATTTATTAATTAAATATAATAAATTAAATCAAATTAACATGCAAATAAACATACCTCAACAAAATGTGAACAATGCCCTTCACTATCTAATGTCAACGTCGATGATCCAACAGTGAACTAATGTACACACACAATAAGTTATGAGACAAACATCCATATAATTATAGAATAGTCAAATGTACATACTTTAAAAAATGTTTTATTCCATACATACTTGTGGAGTTGATGACGTAGTGTATAAGGGGTTTGGGGGATCATTGCCGCTGCAACTGACACTCTTTCCCTGAATTTCATCATAAACAATAGATACTAATTTAATTAAATTCATTCATTTAAAAATGAAATATGATCAAATAAATTCAATGAACTTGCAAATATTTACACGTGTATCAATTCCAAATGTTGCATTGAGAAAATTATCAGTCATCAGTCCATCATCCTCTTCCTCTCTGTCGATAGTAGAAAATGTGCACATGGATCCACAAGAATGACAAAAATGACCCCTCGCAGACCGACCATGGTCACCCTTGACTAGAGGAGTGGCGCACTGAATGAGAGTCTATGCCAGAGCACTAAACATGCCTAGTGTGTCCACCTCCACATGTTCCTTCACATTGGAAGGAATACTAACATGATCCACTTGTGGCTTTCCAATGGGAAGCCTAGGTGCATTAGGGTTACGATGTGCCATAGGTCTATCAAATGATGACCCCCCACCTCTACCCTAAGACTCTAGAAAGTCAAAATAATTTGGCACCTCCTTCGGGACAAAATCACAATAGAGTTTCCTCAGGAAATAGATAGGAACCTCATGATTTTTACAGGGAGGGGAATCAAAGACCATCCACCATCTATCCCAAAAGTTTGTTTTTATATCTTCATTCAAGCACCAATGAATTGGGAACCTCTTTGTTGTTGTTTTAAGACTTTCAGTTTCCCCTGGCTTTTTAAAGAGTTTGCAAATTTCATCTTTTGTGATTTCTTTCTTTTTTATGCCCTCATATGATAATTTATTTGCATAATATTGTTTTTGTTCTTCTCTTTTGTCATGCCATAAATTAAGTTGCCCATTAAGTGGACCTACGTGGGTCAAGATTAATTCTAATGATTTTGAAAGTGTTTCCCTTCTAGGATTTGTACCTATAGAATATTTTAACCTCCTAATTAAAGATTCTATTTATGTTTTCCCTCTTTCTATTTGGTTTATCAAATTTCCATGTGTTCCAGGAGGAAGTTTCTCGATTGGTGGAGGCAGTTGGGCTTCATTTTCTTGGTTATTTTCAACATCCATTTTTTCATGAGGACAAGATGGAGGGTTTGGTTGAGGGTTTTCTGTGGGGAGATCATTCCTTCCTGGAAATTAAAAGAAAATCTATTTTAAAAGTCTAATTAAACATAAAATTTAAGACAAGAAACTTTGATAATTAAATTTGATTGAAAACTAAAAATTAAACCTAAATTTCAATACAAATAAGAGACATAGGTTGTAGAATCACTTACCTCTTCTTCCGGTTCGACCTTGATGACGTCGTGGAGCCATTTTTTGCTTCAATTTGATGTAGAAAACACCCACAATATATCACATACACGCTTATTTTTCTGATTTCTTGGTTGGGCGTGGGTTTGAGCAAACACAATGAGCCACTTTTTTGGCTGCCCTAACTTTATAATCAACCAAATAGTGTGTGCGCCCTATAGCATGCATGTGCTATGGTTTTTGACCAAGCCTAAGGCTTGGGCAATCCAAGCCATAGCACGTATGCGCTATATCCCGCACGTGCTATGTGTGTATGGGGGACCAAAAAGGTATTTGGCACCTTTTTGGTCCCCCATCTTAGTGCATATACCAACAAGGATCATCCATGAGTGGTATGCAGATGTGGAATCTCAATGGAAAAAGAAGCACCACCACCCATCCTTGTGGAACTACAAAATTCCACCCCACCATGCTGAGGAGATAATATCAGGCCCCACTCAGATAATAATCACAAAAAAATTGAAAGGATAACTAAGCAAGGGGATCCTAAAAGATCTCTATCTCAAGATGTTCTAAACATACTTTTAGTTAATACTCACTAATCCAGAGGTAACTGACATATGTAGGGAGCCTAAGTTGTATATAGGGCAGTGTCATCATATACATCCAACCCTTAAGTTTTGTCCTGGAAGCCTCTCTGGACCCCAACACTCAAGTGACTATATATGACATCAATAATCTCTCAAATATTCAAGGTCACTAACTATGCCAAACACACACCTCGTAAGGTGGAAATCATCATCTCATCCTCCATCTTAGCCTATAGTGGCGCTCAAGCATGGGTGAGGAACCATATCTTATTAATTCATTGAAAACCCCAATTAATGTATCATGTTATGACTTATTAAGTTTACTTATAAAAAGCATTCCTGACAGCCACTTGTGGGCCCCGACACTTATTGTAAGCCACCCCCATCTATACAACTAGATAACCTACCCTAAGCACATAGATCACACAAAGATCTCAAAGGTACATAAACACAAAATCAAATCCAGTTCCTTACAAGATAAGAGGAATGATCATATCATAATAAATACTCTTAAGGAGTCCATAAAACATGAGCTTACAATACTAAGGTTGGGTAACTGAAATCAAAATCACAACCACATCAAGAACACATCAAAAAATTATCTGAAAACATGCCCTAAGCTTCTCTATACTTTTCCTAAGGGTCCATCTAAGGCCCCAAATAAACAACCATAAACAAGGTCCATATACTAAAGGTAAAACACAACTTAACAATTCTATAATCATTTGAGAGTTTATTCCAAATTCCACAATATTAAAAATGTGTAAAAAAATATTGTTTCCATAATCAGAAGTACAATAACTTCTATAATACCCATGACTACAAAATTTAATATAAGAAATAAATTAATCATTAATTAATAATAAATAATTATCACATATTAATATTAATATATAATATTAATTTAAAATTAATTATTATATAAAAAATTATTAATATACATTAAAAAAAGTTCAAAAAATAAACTTACATTTATTAAATTTTTAAATAAAATAAATCTAAATAAAAAACAATTTTTTTTTAAAAAAAATATGAAGTAGGGGGGAGGGGACACGAACTCCACTCCCTGTTGTCGTAGGCAACAAAGCTGCTGTGGGCACCACCTGCTACCGTAGGTAGCAATCTGCTGCTGCGGGTGAGGTTTAAACCCTGCCCGCCCCAAAGAATTTTTTATTTTTTTTAAAATTTATTTTTAATAATCCGTGTATGAAAATTATGTATACATATTATTCTATTTTTTCTATCATTTTTTGAAGGACCAGAATTGCAAGCATACTCCTTTTTTCTATATTTTTTGAGGAAAATATCGAGAGATCCCCATAACCAATATATGTTTGTTTTAATCTATTTTTCAAATTGGAAAAATCTTCCTAAAGTGAAGTATAACCAAGTTTAGGATATAAAATTTAAAACACAATTGAATCTACAAAGAAAATTTAGAAAATCAAATTCCATCAAATGGCTAACAGATCTGAGCTGGGTTTTCTACAGTTTAATATTCACAATTATTTTAAATGAAAACCTTGTTTGTCCAAATTGTTCCTAACAGATTTGGGTTTTCAAGAAGAAGTTTTTAAATCAGAATTTTTATAATTTTCAATATCAATTTCCCAATTTTGTCACAATCATTCTCCATAATCAAATTGCATAAACGTTCAGACAATCATAAAGGAAACAATCTTTTCAAAAGTAAAATTTACAAAGGTTCTTAAACCCTACCTAGAATTCAAAAACAAATTTGACACACCAATGGTTCAAAACGAAGCTTCGAAGATTCGAAAATACTCCTAAGCTTTGAAAACAATTCTTTAAACAAACCAATAATTTCTCCCAAAACCTTTTCTCCTCCAAATCTCTGTGTAGCTAATGATGAAAAAAAAAATCTAATAAAGAGAAAATAACTTCCCCTAATTCATGCAACCCTAGAAAAGGAATTCAACTCTAATTAGTTTAACTCAACTTCCGATTTTTGACACAAATTAACAATTAAATAAAATAAATACCTTTTTCTTGTACAACTCACAATTAACAATTAAATCAACTTGCATATGAATTTATTAATTTAATCTAATTTTAATCAATCCAATGTGCAAGTAATCACATAAATATTATCAAAAATTGAATTTATATTTAAATCACAACATTAATCATGCAACTAAATATTTTAAATATAAAATAATTCAAGAAGGCTTTTTAATTCACACTTTGGATTAAGTATTAATTAAATCCACACATTTGAAAATTAGACTTTTTAATTAAGTCTCTTTATTAAACACATGTCTTCAATTAATTCTCATTAATTGAATACCCTATATTTAATAATTAAATAAAACAATCATAAATACATGCATAATTATTTACTAAAAATAATTATCCTTAATAATAATTAATTCACGTAAACCAAGGAAGTACATCAACCACCTAAAACATGTACAATGAAATCAACCAAATCAAACAAAAAACACAATCAAGATGAATAGGAAGGGATCCACAAATTCACATCAGTTGGACGAAATTGGGTAGGGAAGTGAATTCGATGCTTGTCAGTCATAGGACAAAATAGTCTTAGGTTAAGGTTTTGGGAGTGACTGTTAAGTCCTGTCTTTTACCATTGACATACTGTGATAGGGTATGCTCATCTTGGAAATTTAGGGAAGTTGATTCCCTATACCTACAATCTGTATAAAAGATGAGCATGTGCATGTATATATATAAATAAAAAATAATGGCATGGATCAGTCGATCGTGTGGATCTCACAATGCAAGTAACTACGTCTCTATCCTCTACCAAATCAAACATCCTGAACAAGAGTATAAAACATACATGTTAACCATACACTTGCATGTATGAGGTAAGTAATGTCATCGATCTAAATAGCATCAATATATAAGAAATAATATACTGACACATGATATCCTTCTCAATGGTACATAAGATAACTATTCATCAAGATAATGTCATACATCCAAGTATCACCAGCCAACAGAAATAATAAATGTACATATGAAAACTGGCCTAAAATAATTTGACATAATCAACTAAAAATAATAGCCTAAAAGATTTTGGCACCAATACTGAAAGAAAACTATGGGTGGGTATTACATGGCCAGTATTTTTCAGAGAAATAGAGGAGTGTGAAGGGGTACATCATCCCCATCGTATGATGGTTTAACTTGTAATCAAGGAGAGTCATCCCAAGGAATAGAGAGACAAAAAGAAAGCCACCAAACTCTATAAAATAAACAAAGAGGGAGGGGGTTTCAACAAGTTCAAGGTTATGGAAATGATAAAGGATGGGAAGGCCAAAGAAGACCATTCACTTGTTTTAGGTGTGGTGAAGGTCATAGAGAATTTGAATGCTCCAATTATAACATGCAATAGATGAATCAAGAAATACCATCCAGGATGAATCTGACTCAAACTAAGAATGGAGGAGAATAAGAGGTATCACCAGATGTAGGAGAAAGTCTCATGGTGAGGAGGAAAATGGTAATCCTAGCAAAGGAGGAGGTACATGGAAATTTTTTGATGATTCATCACTTTGAACAAACATATTCCGCACAAGATGCACTTCAGGAGGAAAGGTATGTCAAGTAATTATTGATGGAGGTAGTTGTGAGAGCATGGTTTCTACAGAAATGGTAGATAAACTAAATTTGCAGTGTGAAAAGAATCCTTTCTCTTACCATATTGCATGGTTCAAAAGGGGATTGAAGTTACATTAGATAAGAAGTGTCTTATTAAATTTTCCATAGGAAAGGCCTACAAGGATGAGGTTCGATGTGATGTCATTCTAATGGATGCATGCCATGTTTTTATAGGAAGACCTTGGAATTATGATAGGAAATTAATTCATGATGGGGGAAAAACATATACACCTTTTGGAAGGACGGGTCTAAAGTAATTTTGTATCCTCTTGAGGATGATGAAAAGGTTGATAGTATATTGACTAAAAAAGGACATATCAAAGAAATGAAAGTAATATGATGTTGTTATGCATTGATAGTGCAAAAGGGAGAAGAGGAATACTTTTCAGTACAATCAAAGACAACTGATATATTAGAAGAGTTTGTTGATGTTATTGCAGCATAATTACGTGATAGCCATCCACCAAAAAGAGACATTCAACATCATGCAGAACACCTCCACCAGTTGCACGAAGAAGTAAGGAAAAAATTACAGAGAATTCATGAGGTAAAAATCTCAATTTGCAGGATAAAGAAAATTGGTCCAAACAAAATTTTCAAGAAAATCAATAGCAATGCTTATGAGACAATACAAAGAAAGAAAAAGGAAAAGATTGCACATATTTTAGACAAGAAAAGTGTTAATACTCGCTAAGATGAATATAACATATATCTGGTACAATGGGAAGGTTTAGCATCAACAGATAGAAATGAATTATAGAGTGGTAATTAAAGAAGCTGAATCAATCAAAATGGAAGAAGTTTGAGGACAGGAACTTGCAAGAGTTGCGTTCTTTTCAACCAAAGGAGAATGATGCAGGGACTTCTGACAGTCATAAATTTTAACTTAGTTGTCCATTTGGGCTGAAATTTTAGAGGAAATTGCGTCTTCATGAGTTCATGCAATTGATAATTATAATTGGACCATGTGTCAACATTTTTTGCGGGCCGAATTCCATCATATGAGGTCTCAAATTAAGCTTTTAGTGTTCATTTTAGTTTTTCTGAAAGTTATTTTTTTCAATAACTTCAAAATATTGTTTCCAATTTAGAAGGTTATTTTTTAATTCATCTTATCTTAGTTTTAGGAATCTTCATGGAAAATTCATCTTTTTAGGAGTTGTTTTAAAAATTAACAAAAATGGCAAAAAATTGATTTTGTGAAAAACTACCAAAAAAGGTAATTTTTGGATTTCTAGTTAAATTAGTGTTTTATTTCATTGCACCAGTAGAGTAGTTGGAAGAATAATGAAGAAGGATTGGGATTCCAAAAATATTATGTGTTTTTTTGCTCTTTTATTGTTATGTTAATTGTTAAAGGAATTTTGGCTACATCACCTATTAGTACATGTGTGATCTTCTATTGGTACATGTCTTATCATTTTTGGGCTTTTTGATATTAGTAATTGGGGGTTCAAAGGGGATGCTTATTGGACCCCCTAATGGTTATTGAGTCCTTTCCCCTATATTTTCTAAGCGTCTCCACATTAGGATCATTCTAACATATCCTCAAATTTGCCATGCTGAATGTTTCAAAATAAATTTAATAATGTAAAACAAAATCCCATTCCCTTTGGTATAAGATTATGCAAGATAAGTATTTAGATTCCCCTAACCCAAGTAGAATATTTTCCATTTCCAATACTCCCTTAGGGTCTCGTACATGAAATTTTATGATCTCATCAAGGGAGGTTGTAGTTAAATTTCTGTCCTGGCAAGTTCATTGTGGGGATCATGTGTCATTTTGGGAAGATTCCTGGAATGATTCCCCCCTGTCTTCTATAAACTCTCTTCTAGAGGTAATTAACATCTTCATCCAATACTAGGGTGACAAGTTGGCGGACTATGTAGATCATGTGGATATTCTTTCTCATAAGGCAACTTGGAAAGACCCCTCATCTCTTCTGTTATCTCTTGATCATATTAGGGGATTTAAATCTATCCTTTCTACTAGAGTAGTTTTATAATCTAAAAATTATGATAGATTTTTGTGGTGTCCTTCTAAGAAAGGCATGTATTTGGTTAAGGAGGGATATGTAGCTCTCCAACACATGAACAGTTAGAATACTTCTCATCGGGCATTCCTTTTATGTTGGCAGGGATTTTTTTAGTGGCGATTCTTCGCCAATTGGCAAATATGTCCCGATCGGGCGTATAGAATTTGGAAAAAAAATGCATAGTGTACTGTTTGACCGGTTCGCCCATATTTTATAAAAAACACGTTAATTGGTCGGGTTGTTCACCAATATTTCCATGTAATTTCACTACGGTAGTGGGGTTGTTCGCACATTTATCTATTGTATATTTACTATTATTCGCCACGGGATTAAGGAAGGGGTATTTATCAAGGATCGCTATTCGCCAAAGTCCCATTATCCCAAGTTAAAAATTTATTTGCACTAGGACCCAATTCGCCATGCATCGTAATTCACCGTGTCCCAAATTCCCGCCCTATTCGCCTAGTCAATTACTTGGAATTATGCGGGGTTCGCCAAATATTAGTTGTTATCATATGCAAACGTCGTCCCCTTTTTCCAAAATTCAAAATAAGCATTCGTATATAAGGATAGTTTCAAGAGATTTAGGAGTACAAAAAATTAGTTGATTTTGAGCTAACAATTGCGATCGGTAGCGAACCGGAAAGACTACAAGTCCTTAGTATCTTATAATTATTCAAGTAAAATTTTATTGCAGCCTTAGTTTGTTGGAGATGTCACATTCAAAGTTAAATAGGAATAGGTCTATTGAAGGTGGAGAATCTGGAGATGTCCAAGAGAGGCCAACAAAATGCAAAAAAATATCTTCATACTTTAGCAGGGGCAGACACAATGGTCATGGTGTTGGTCAAAGTGAGGAAGGTACGTCATCAGAGGAACTTGTACAACTTCAAGGTTATCAACTTACACAGGAGTCTATTCAACAAACTAGGGAACCTAAAGTTACGAAACCTGATATCTCTCATGAAGATGACCTTGAAGATGAATTTCAAGTAAATAACCAGTACCAGAATGAATCGATCGACTTCAGTGATGATGGTGTTTCAATTAATAATAACACTAAAGGGAGAGGAAAATCAAAAGAAAAAATAGATCGTCAATGGGAGATTTCTAGGAGATTTAAATTTGATTAGGCGGCAAAGTATCCATTCATTGAACCCATGGACAATCCAATTGTAGGTGAGCCACCAGTAGAATGCAGATGTATGATTTGTAGCTGGAAGTATAAAAAAGAAAAGCGGTTGCAGCTTAAATTGGACACCATA
>MU214118.1:68012-93506 GCA_018584345.1 Thuja plicata | reverse complement strand
TATGCAACTTCAAAGAATCACTTTTCTGTAGACCGGTGATCGAGACACAAATTCACTGTAATTTTGATGAACAACACAGAGAAAGATTGATGGGATTGTCCCACAATGCCAGTGGTTTAGTTTGAGAACTCACAACAACAGGGAAATTAACCGACAACAAAGGAGTTCATGTATAACCTGGACTAGGTAACCCCTGGCATAATTTATGCGAACAAAGGCTATGAGACTTCCAACAGACACACAGAATCAGAACAGAGACTTAAACAATGTCTGAACATATTCGAAAATCCCAGTATTCTATGGGTTCACTAGACATATGAATCGGGTTTAGCTATGAATATCCCCATTCAACTTTCATCAAACCAAAACTTCAAAGGTCACGACAATTTGGGACTGGCTGCAGATTGAATACAATTTATAATATATTTCAAACAATCTATGACAGAAAATTAAATCTCTAAGGACCGAAAAGGGAATGAATGGATGGTCTAGGAAATTCAACTCCAATCTAAGTGAGGGGTCTGAATGCTGGGCTTACCACATTCCAGAGTGAGGGAACTCGGTACGACTGTTAACAAACACCCCCAAAACTCCCGGTTTGAATGCTTAAGGACTGTTTAGCAGATTCAGAATCTCTGACAGAACAAACAATACCCGATCCGTTCAACAATGTTTGTAAGTTACTGGCTGTTATGGGTGGGCTCAACAAAAAATGACTCATGCCCTATTCTAAGAATACTCCAAAAAAAAAAAAATAGATTGCAGGAAATACTCATGCATTATTAATAATCGGGTTCTAAGTTTGATATATACCTTCAGAATTCCCGCGTACTCGGAGCACCAAGACGCTGTTCCTGTCGATGCTCAAAACCGAGAGCATAGAGGCGGGTTATGAGTCATCACCTGTTAACATAAAACACATTTCTAACCCGATGGTACACCTCTGAGATTTTTGGAACATTCAGAGGACGATCAGTGTATTGACAGGACCAGTGGAAGAACGTCTTAGTGCTCGGTCGATGAGATTAGGCATTGATGTGTGCTCTTACTTTGGCGCAACCATTTAATGAATCCGCCTAGAGCTTAACAGGTACCCATCTCCCTGCTTTCATTTTGTCGAACACTTGGAAAGTATACAAAAAAAAACATGTTAACAAGCGGCCTTCCACCAGAGATCATTAAAATCGCATGGTGGGTGCACCTCGACCGAACACCAAACTGTGACAGTCTGATGTGAAGATCAAAACACAAACTCCAGCGGATTAAATCCAGTCACTTATGTTGCTATTAATAGTTTTCCTCAAACCGCAGGCATTCAAAAATGGTTCTGTAGAGCTTCCAAAAACTAAAACTAGTACATTTGCTGAGGGAGAATAATGGAAAAATCTCAGTTACCTCTATTGTGCAGGAAAATGGGTTTATTTTATTGATTTGAAAAAAAACACTACACTTTTCTGTGCCTTCCACCCGCCTATGAGGGCTAATGAAGGCCTCTCTCTCAACGGCTTGACATTCGGTGTTCCAACCACCCAGCCGTTGATAGGTATTAGTTAAATCCTTATTTGTTACTCTAAGGTAACTGTCTGAAAGTTGAGGCCAAAAAAAATATGGCTTAACAACTTAAAAACTTATTAAAATAAAACTTAAAACCTAGACTATCCTAGAAAGATAATCACTCAGTGATCCTAATGACCATAGCGTAGCAAGTGACTTATAAATAGTCAAATCTTGCAGCTGGTCTCACAATGGATCTGAGATGATGTTCTACTTCCTAAACTTCACTTTACGCTGTACTGACAGTGATCTTCTAAGGATTTTTATGTGCTTAGTGGAGGTGCTCCTGCACCAATATGTCTTGGTTGTGGTTAGATCAGTACTATGCCATGATATTTTTCTAAATCCTACCAACCATATCTTACATGTTTAAATTGAATTGTCTTGGGGTTAGACATGTACCTCAACAAAATGACATATGCAAATTGGTTCCACATATTATTATGATTCATTGTGATCCTTTCTAATATATTTTCATTTCTTTGTATTACATCAGCTACAATTCTCAGGTTCGTGTGAGGTTTCTATTCTCCGATCTTCACATTTCTTGATTTGATGGCTTTGTTTGTCTTCCATCATGCTTGATTTGAGTTGGAAATTTTATATAGACATGTGGTGAGTTCTAACTTTTGGTTATGATTTGATCATTTACTCCCTGGCTATCCTTTTAGATTTTGATGGGATCTCATATCTTGTGCTTAATTGCACATTTAACTATGGCATCATGTTCTCCTTATATTCTTCAGTATGGTTTTCATTCTTTGTTTACTATTTTATTCCTTTTCGATATTCTATCTTTGAATCCTTTTTTTTCTTTATTCCTTCTTGTCCTTCTATATTACTGACCCTTCTGTTAGTGGTTGATGTCACTACCTTCTCCTTTTATAGTTAGTCTGTGATTACAGATTGCCTTAAAATGTTCGGGCGTCCTAGTTCTTTGGTGGGTATTAGTAATCGGGTGGATACTTGTTCATCCTACTCTACTCTACACATGGATTATTACCTATGAAATTATAGAATCTTTCTTGAGGTGGAAGACTGGGAGAAGCTATTTGTTGGTTACATTAAGGATGATATGTTAGAAATAGTTTTCTTCTGTGAACACCCTCACATTCAACGTGGTATTAAGAGAATTATCGATCATGATATCCTCTTCCCTTTTGGAAAGTGCATAATCTATCCTTCCCAAATTCTATCACTTTTTCTGTCTCATGCTTATGATCTTCTACAATCCCCTTTCCACTTGGAAGTGATAGCCTCACACTATGTGAAACCAGAGTTGATCGGTGGGAATAAACTTGGCAGGGCATTGCAAAAGTATGACCTTTAAGGAGGTGCAACCCTTATTGGTGGTCTCTTTCATCACCACTCGACCCTCAATCATCACGGGGTTTACATGGTTCTCAAAAACATCAAACAATATTTGGAGCGATAGTCCTTTAGGCATGTTAAATCTACCTTGCAAAAATTTAATGACTGTCTCACTAAGGTGTCTGTGACTGGTGTGCATTAGGTAGTGTTTTCCTTCCTCGACCTCCTTGAGAAAGATCCCTCCTCCTCTATTTGGCCTTCTGATGCTCCCCCACAAGTCACTTCATTGGTTGTTCAATCCATTCTTGACCTCATTTTGAATCTTTGCTCAGGTGATGACACTGCTCCATCCTTTATGGAAGGCTAAAGGTTTTTACTGATTGTTGCAGGTATTTTGCTGTGTAGTTCTTTTGTCTACTACAGTTTTTCTACCATGTTGGACTCTCTATGGGAAGCAGTTCTCTCTGGGCCCTCCTCATTTTTGGGATATTTTCCTTTTTGATCATGGTTTTGATGTGTATATATTTCAAATATGTATCAATGGTACTTTTCCCATGGGCTTTTGTAATGCCTAAGGGCTTATGTATTTGTTAGATTTAGGTAGATTTGGATCATGTGGTTTTTGCCTACAGGATTTTGTAATGCCTACAAGCTTATGTAATAGTTAGGATTAGGCTCTCATAGAAGGGGTTCTTTTCTTTCTAAATGTATCTTGCCTTGGCTAGTGGGGGTATTTATAACTTCTAAACTCTCATTTGTATTTGAGCAATGATTGAAGTTTTTCTTTCTGGTTCTTTTCTCTAGGAGCTCTTTGAACTAGTTTTATAATATTAATAATATATAAGGTGGCACTGCCACCTTTCTGAAAAAAAAAATTACAATTGAAACAAAATCTTAAAAAAAACTTAAACTTCATCAATATTTCTACTATAAATTTTCATCTCATTTAAAATACATTTATGTTGATTTGTAGGTTGTGTTATTATATTTAAGGGCATTCATTTGAAATTATACTATGCAACCCAAAAACCATAAAAATGAATAATAAAAAGTATAGTAAAGAATTCTAATTGTTTTATCATTCTAGACATATTGTTTATTTTTTGTGTTTGATCTCTATCTATTAGTGTTAAATAGATCTACATAAGGGTTTGATTGATTAAAGAACATGACATTTTGAAAGTCGTAGGTTTCTAAAGGCTTTTCTGAACACTTCTAATTTACTTAGTGTGTCTAAAGTATCAAGCAAAGTCAAATTTGTGATAAATAATCATTTCTACTAATTCACTCATAAATGTCTAGATTCAATTCTATACATATGTTATTTTCATGAATTTGGGAAATGATTCTACTCTTGTAGATTTGAACATATTAGTAAATTGAGTCATGATATCCTTAACACCATACTCTACCCTATATAATTGAGCTAGGCTACCTAATTTATTTTGTTTAAATTAAACATTTAATGTTACTATTAGTGTTAGCCATCTAAATCGTAGATATCAAACCAATACAACATGTAAAATCATCATCATTTTAATAACCTAAAAGCCAAGTTATCAAACATGATAATCTATGGATCTCAAGAATCACACTCTATATCAATTCCATATGTGATTTTCCAAATAAATCGTCAATCACCTACCATAGTCAATGAACCTAACATACATATAGGAGGTAAGAAAAACCTCCTACATACATGATCATGCATATTCTTAAATATAAATAAACATCCATCACATTGTAGAAATCACCATTGATCTCCCTTTACTTAATTGTCATTGAACTAGGTCTCCATGTCTTACACATGTGTAAACCATGTACTCAAGTCAAAACAAAACTTATTTACATGTCTTAATAAAAGTTCAAACTCCAAAAATATATATAAGCCTAAATCAATAAATACCAAATCTAATAACTTGATATGTCATCATATTATTCTCATAAGAACATTCCCTTCTACAAGTTTCAACCCTAAAATTCATTTCTCTACTCTTAGAATCACACCTTAAATCCTAAGATCCTACAAGTTCTCAAACAAGAATAGTCCTCTCTCTACTAATGAATATGAAAAAATAACTAAACAATTATGTATTATATTAAAAACTTTCCCCACCACCTATACAAAATAAATAAATATTATTTTGTACATGATTATTATGACTTGTTAACTACTTAAGAATAATATTAATTTTATGGTATCAAATTTTAATATATATATCCAAACCAAACTTATTCTATAAGAAGGCTATAATTTGATGTCATAGGTGAAAGATGAGGAATCTAAATAAAATCTACTCTATTAGGGTAATTTAATAAGTAGGTTGGTAGTTGACTATTGACCCATGTATTGTGCCAATGTTGATAGCTATAGAGAAGAAAAAGTTGGAAGTGGTATGCCAAAGGTGACAAAGAAATATGTGGGTAGTGCATAGTTAGCAACTAGAAGTCAAAATTTGAAAGTTTAAATGCTTTAATTTTTTAATTTTCTATAGATGGGACTCATGTTAGGTTCACATAATAGAGTGTTGGGACTAAGAGCTAAGGAGGATGATCCTTTGGAGGATTATTTCAAAAAATATGTCCTACATATTGAAATCTAAACAAAGTAGACTCATGGAGTATTCTTCAGATCTATTTCTGGAGAGGATGAATTAGGTTTGGATACTCTAGATCTCATAGGATTAAGTAACATATCTTACATTCCCTGGAATGATGTATGCCAACTCTGTATAAAATATGCTATAGTGAAAAGAATCCACATCTTAAGAGCAATAACCACTAAAATATATGCATGTGTCCCAAGAATGGACCTTAGTAACTGTATACACCTAAAAATGTTCAAATAGAAAAAGAAATTAAATTTAAGCCATTTGGAAATTAATTAATTATATAATTGAATTAATAATTTAATTACATAGTTCTTTAATTAATTAAATCAAAACATTCATAAATCATATATGGCTAATTTAATTAATTCATTTAAATTAAATTCTCCTAAAAAGTCTCACCTAACACTACATGATGAAAATTAATTGAATCAACGAGAAAAGAGGAATGAAAACACACAGATCACCAAAAGGATTTGAAATATTAACCATTTAATCTTAAAAGATAATCTTGTCCACTCAAAGGGGACACATTATTCAACTTAACCTCAACTATACCTTAATCATGGTTAACCTAATTCACCCCATACACCTTGGGAAATCCTATAAATATGATGTATAATTAGAATAAAAGGATGCACCATCATGTAGAGTAATTTTATAATGCTATTTTTTACATCCACTATCATCAAATCAAATGTGTAATGTTGGTTTGGACATAAACGTATATCAAAAGCATAGGCATAACGTTGGTTTGCATTTCATTTCTTCATTTAAGCATCATTATAATAGAGAATTTGCATTTTAATGTAGTTATTTTGATTATTTAAATAGCATTTTCATTCATATTAGCTTAATTCATCTTATAATGTCATTTTCTAAGTTATCACTTGAAGATCAATTTTCCCCTAAGAGCATTAAGAAAGTCCTTATAACTTGAGAGCATAAAACGCTCATGATTTGTTTCAATTCATTTCTTTAAACTAATATTTATGTTAAATTGATTCGATCATACTAATGTTTTATGAAGGTTTGTGATACTCAAATTACACACAAACACACACCAAATGGCGCCCATGCCCCTGATTCTGACAAATTTATGATTTTTTTTGTTTTAGATTTTATGCAAGTTTTGGAAAAGTGCAGCAGAACAGTGTATATACACAAAATTTATTCACGTACAGAGAAATTTTTTTCTCATATGATCTAAATTTCTTCACATCTGTTTAACTTTCTTTCGCATCTACACTAAATTTTGCATTTCACTTATTCATTTAAGCATCATTATAATAGAGAATTTGCATTGTAATGTAGTTATTTTGATTATTTAAATAAAATTTTCATTCATATTAGCTCAATTCATCTTATAATCTCATTTTCTAAGTTGTCACTTGAAGATCAATTTTCACCTAAGAGCATTAAGCAAATCCTTATAACTAGAGAGCATAAAACGCTCATGATTTGTTTCAATTCATTTCTTTAAACTAATATTTATGTTAAATTGATTCGATCATACTAATTTTTTATGAAGGTTTGTGATACTCAAATTACACACACACACACACACACCAAATGGCGCCCACCATGGGGTCCATGCCCCTAATCCTGACGAATTTATGAATTTTTTTTTGTTTTAGATTTTATGTAAGTTTCAAAAAAGTGCAGCAGAAAAATGTAAATACACAAAATTTATTCACATAAAGAGAATTTTTTTTCTCATGTGATCTAAATTTCTTCTCATATGTTTAACTTTCTTTTGCATCTACACTAAATTTTGTCATATTTATGACAAATTATTTTGCATTTATGCTACAAATTTGCACATATGCTTAGAATCTTGCTGACAACGTTTTCTTGCCTGCTATAAAAGATTTTTTCATATGATCAAAATAATTTTGTATTTTCATAAAATAATTGTACATACGAGTTAAATAAGTTTGCAAATATTCAAAATAATTTTACATTTGATAAGAAAAAATTCCCATATGCTCAGAAGAATTTTGTATTTACAGTTTTCTTTTGCATATGCTTTGTAATTTTGAAATTGCAAAAAAATAGTAGATGTTTTGATTGAATCAGTTTGGTGGTTAATTGTAGATGAAAAAAATTCAAAAACTGAGGAAAGTCATTTGCAGATCACCTGGTTATTATGTACAAAAGGCAATTAAAAAGAAAATTATGTATGCAAATAAAGTACAATGGGAAAATGAGATGAAAAATCTTGATGAAGAAAGAACAATGTTTAATAGATACGTGAGTATTATTAATATCTATCAAGCTGAATATGGAGTAGCAATTAACTTGGATTCTTATCCTTTGTAAATTTCCATTCTCTTTGATTATATTGTTGATTTTTTAACCTTGGCTTGAGTGTGTTGGAATAATATTTGTGGAACTTTCTGAGGATGCTAAGGAGAAGGAAATATTTCCAAGGTAAAGTAAAATGACAAAAAACTCAAAAATGCACACAATACTTGTCAAAGGTACACAATACTCAAATGCTAAATATTTGCATTGCATTTATTTCCTTGGGACAATTTGATTTCAAATACATAGAATAATTAAGAGACCTTATATGTTTGTGGATTTGAGGTAGCAGGCATATGCTCTCATCTATCTCGGTGATCAAAATAACAAACCTATCAAGATTCCCACCCAGTTAAATAAAGTCTAAAAATGAATCCTGTTCTCTTTGTGTTTGGAGGCTAAAGATAGTAGGGATGTGCTCTCACTTTTGGGTGATCAAAATACCATACCTATGATTATCTCAATCTCATTTAATTTCAAAGTAGTGCATTTTTTAGCCACAGAGGGCTCACCTCTAGAGATTTGTCTTACGAGGCTGGTTAGAGGGAACAAATCAAGTGAGATACAACCATTTAAGCCATGGTAATTCCAACCCACTCTAAAATAAAATGAATTCATCATTAATAGGGTGATTGATAAATTTTTTTGAACAGTAGCTCTCCTCTAGTAATCCTTCTAGATTTCACAAAACAATCCTTTTATGATGGTGGGAGACTCCTGTAAAGAGAGGTAGAACTGAAAACATTTTCGAACAGAATACTAAATACATCCTGATTAAGTGGAAAGCTTACCTTATTATCCATGGGAAAAAATAAATCTTTAGGTAGCTTGTTTGAATTGTTCTCTTAGTACAAGACTTGTGGAAATGGTGCGAGAACATAAACTTGATGTTATATATGTTTTCTTTTGCAAAGTCAAGTGCTTGAGTATGTTTGTTATATTTTAAGGGTCCAGTTGGCATTTTTACTTGCAAAAAATGGTACATCATCAATGCTTGACTCTATGTGACCCAATTTATGATTGTATCAAGTTAAAGTCCAACTAACGAGGAGTTAATCCTCCTACACTTCGAGCTCCACAAACTTAGGCAGCTGTACCTAGTTTGGTTAACTATTCCTCAGAAAACCACATAGTTGATATGGGTCTTACACAGATATTATACATGCAGATATATAAACTATAAAGTAAAGTTTGATTATTTTTAAATGTTTTCTTGCAACCCTAACCCTGACCATTTCTGAATCCTAGTACATAGAGTTAATATGAATGATCTTCCACCACACTAGATTAGTGAAAACCAATTGAAACCCAGGAAAAATAAAGATGCCTTACAACTACTTTCTACAACTTAATTCCCAATTCATCAAATTCAAATGTAATATTTAAACCCCCTGAAACTTGTTCTCAGGAATATCACTCCCCTTAGAAATAACCTTAAAATAGATCTCATAATTTTCCTTACAAATTCATGAACTTGAAATACCTTATAGATCAAACTCATAATAATTCAAAGCATACATATGAAGACAATTGAACATTATGAAGGGACTCCAAATATATTTTTATTAATCAATATTGATTCAATACATTCTGTATTTTCTCAGACAACTAAAACTCAAATACAAAAGTCTAGATCAGAACTTGCAATTCAATATTGATTGATCATTAATTGACTGATCCCTTTTACAATACTTTCTATTACTATTTACTCCTAGCAATATTGGAATCCTATTATGAACCATGATGCAACAAGCTACGGATTGCTAGGTAAAGACAAAGGGTGACTCATCATGAAAGACAAAATAAAATAGAACCAAAATTCAAGTTGTTACAATATTTCATAAGAAAACTTATTGGACCAAAAGGATTTTGCAACAACTTCAAAATAGCTCTACCTTTGCCAAGTGGAACCTTTGTTTTCATCCTTTTATGCACAAAATCTTTTAAAACTATTGACTACTTCAAGAAATTGGAAAACTACCACCTATTGAAAGAAGCATGAGATGCTCCTATTTATTTTATTTATCTGGGGTTTGTCTTCCCTTCCATGCTGCAAACACCACATCACTAGGCCAAGGGAAGTTATCAATTTCAATCTTCTTGTTTTTCAACTCATCCCATTATATTTTCAACCGCTGAGCTTATTTTAGGAATACTAGTCCACAAGCACAACTAAGAGGTGGGGGGGGGGGGGGGGGGGNGGGGTGAATCAATTGTGATACATATTATTAAACTTTAAACTTTACAAACCAAAACTTCAATTCAAATGATAACACAATAAATGCCAACACAATAACACAGTCCTTGTTTTTGAGGAAACCCTGTTAAAGGTAAAACCCCAGTGGGAATAAGCACCCACAAATGATGCAATGAGAGTGTAGTATCCTTGTGAAAATATTTATCCCTGTTAGGAGCTTATTAAAAAATTATAGTACATAGTCCCTGTCAAAGGACACACCCTATTAGGAGTTAAGAGTAATAGTGGGCTGACTGCCCAAAGAAGGTGAAAGCCACCCTCAAGGATTAACAATCCAAACAACTGTATATAAGAAATATAAAATCTAGTGAACTATATGATATAAAATATCTTTGCTTCGTTAGTTCAATGAAGTACTATAATCACAAACTCTACTCTACATCCAGTAGCCAATCAAGCTTCGCAGCTTCCACACTTCTCTGCCTTGTAATTATGTTCACATCACTCTCTCATACTACTTCTTTTCAAAAGAAAAGATCTCTCATATATACCCTATTAAAATAATTGATTAGGTCAGCCAATTAAGATTTCCCAATATACAAATAATTATTTAACCCCTTGCTAAGATACAGAAGGTACCTAAAACAAGTAAACATCAATTACAATACATCAGATATACTCCAAGATCCATAATCCATAATACATGCTACTTTTCTAAATTTGGCCCCAAATAGGTCTCCTCCATAATACATGCCATAGCTAACATCACCAATAATCACATGACTATAGATCAACAAAAAACATTCCTCAATGTGTTTTCTATCATCTCTTAAGCTCACATAACCTGGACCATCATTGCATGTAAGATATACCCAATACATAGAGACCTGCTCTATCAAACATCACTGTCACATTCCAGAAACTAGCCTTCACTAAAACATTTGTAACATCTCCAATATACAATATTAATCAAAGAGACCTAAGGAATACTATCATCACACATCTTTCTACATATCCTCATCTTTGATCATTCTGATTCATCCGTACAATGTTCGTACACTTCTGCCAGTCATCATACAATAGTAATAACGAGTCTGTTCACTCCATAGAAACATATGTTGACATCAGTGACAAAACATGAATGCTAATAGCATTTGTAGTACCCAATTCTGATATCATCCAACAACTTCCTTTATCCAAAACCCAAAATGAGACTTGGAATTTTCAATTGTCTCCACAGTTTGCACAAAACAAATGGTACTCTTGAGATTTATGATGCTATTTAGTCTTATAGACATTTCATCATCCATCTCTCCCATCCACTTTCTCTTATTCTTCAATTCGCCATTTCTTTTGAAAATGTTAGGGAATATTTCAAAACAAACTGTGGAGTATTCCCTCCTTAGCACCTTTTCTCTCCTTTGGATGCTAACTCTTCTTATCTCAAATTCTAACAAGGTTTTAACAAACTTGTAGGTAGCCTTTATTGTGGCATCAATATTATCCTCAGTTTTAGATAAAGAATAAAATAATTTTAAATTTGATTTCCTTCCTATCCCTCTATCCAAAATTGGCTGCAGACTAGCCTTATCCTCATCAAAAAAATTTAGAATGCCTACTAATCTCTCCCCACTCAAATAAAAAATATTTGGATCTATACCCTCAAAAAACTGCAAAATTGTGTTCCTTACCTTCTCCTCAAACTTTTGATCTACCATAGATTTTGTCCCTCTGAAATTTTCACTTTCCTCTTCTAATCTCTTTTTTTTAGCTTTTAATTTTTTTTTCTCCAAGTTGAGCTCTTCTTATGCATTCGAACTAGAGGGAAGAGGGGAAGGATGGAACTCTATAATAGGACTAGAGGATGAGGGCTAGGAAGGATAACTGACAATTATCCTCTAAGGAGATTCTGCAATTGACTTCTGGCCTCTTAATTATGCAATTATTATGTCTTGTTCACTAATCACCTTCTTCTTCTCATTGTAAACTTCAAGGACTATCTCCAATTTTACCCTAAGATATTCCTTTTCCTTGGCCTCCTTTTCTAACACTTTCAAACTGAACTTGGTAGTTTCTAAGATTGCACTAGATGCTTCCACACCTAAGGTCTCCCCAACTCTTCTTACCATCAAGCTACCATAATAGTCAACCTTAATAGGTTCATTCCTTTTCTTGTTTTATTCTCTCTTAAGAGACCACATGACCAAGGTAAAATGATCTTCACTGATAACAACCCCTTTGATGCTTTTTTCAACTTCTTCCCTTATATCATGTGCATGCTTTGTTTGTTTCCTCACATCGTCAAATACAATTGCATCAACAATGTCCCATTCTTTAAGAATGAGGACTCCTCCACTCCTGACTATTTGTCTTCCCTCCTCTGGGGTGATTTTCTCAAAAATTTCCAACATTTCTTGCTTCACCTCTCCCTCTATAACATTCATATCTTTATCTAGCTAATCATTTTCCCTTTTATGACATATTTCTTTGAACTGATTAATATGTACTCTCCAAAGGAATTGTTTGAAGGCTCTAGATTTTACAAAGTTGTCATCTGCCAAGAATTCATCACTAACTTTTTTGGTAATAGGGTCCAGTTCTTTACCAACAAATTCTACTACATTTAAATCCATCTCAACTCTCTTGGGTGCTTTTGGTATCCCTTCTTCAATTTCTTGATGAGTGACATATATTTTGCCTATGCTTCCCATTTATAGCAATTGTTATGCTACTCCCTGTTCATCAATATGCAATAAGGACTGAGAAGGTGAATACACATCTCTACTTTTTTGTATATCTTCTTCCATTCCCTGTCTCTTCGGAGAAGGTTGTGACTCAAGATTAGCATTAATAGGCCTATTTTCCCTTGAAGTAGAAGGCTCCTCAAAATGTACTTATTCTTCTTTGGATTTTGAATAAGAAGGCACATCTTGCATTCTATGACCTCTATGGGATGTATCTCCCCTGGGCATCACCATAGTGTATCCTAATCTTTGGTGGACAACATATTCCCTCGATGGTACAAGTCTAGTGAATACTGGCTTGCTTAAAACAATTTTAGCTTGGTCAGGCTCTGACTTGATGACAACATCCTTTTTCTGATTCAAATTTTGCCTGATGCCTTCAAAATGCTCCATCAGACCATCATTTTTCCTTTCAAAGGGCTCAAAGTCCCTCAATGGATCATAATTTCTATCAAAATGTTGTACAAAGTCAAGAGTCTTCTCGTACACTAGCCATTTTTCCTTCTTAATTTCCTATTCCTGTAATGTGAACTCATTTCTAATAATGTCTTCACAAAAGTGGAATTGGTGATTCATGGCTATGCATCTATTTTTATTTTTAAACATATCACTTAGAAAGTCCTTAGGGTCAACGTACCTTGCCACTGATGTTGCTAGTTTATAAGGCTTTAAAACCTTATCCATGTGTAACCATCTACCCTTGGTAATAAAAAATTGGTGGGCAATAGTGACAGTGGGAAAGATAGAACCCCTATTCTTCCCAGATAATGAAATTTCTTACAGACCACAAATCTGTCTGATAATCTCAGCAAGACCAATCTTTAAAGGAACTTGGTAACAAAGTAAATATGGAGTTCCCTTGAAACCATATACTTTGAAAATAGTTGAAACAAGATACAAGATGATATCCCCCCAATTATGCACAATTTTAAGGTCCTTAGCGTATTGCTTTGGTCTTATGAAAGACAACAAAGCCTTTGGGATCCTTGGATTTTCAAGAAAGAATAAGGCTCTAAACCTTGAAGCAGAACATCTATCAAAACAAACAAAATTGGCATCTGCTCTGTCCCAAGGTAAATCCAAGTTCCACAATTGGACTGGCATTTCTTCTCAATCTTTTATCTTCATCAAGTCGATTTGTTTTTCAAAATAATCAGCACCTTTGTATAAAAACATGTGCATTAGCATTGAATTCCATCCAAATGGTTTATCCACCTTTGATTTTTGAATACCAACTAAACCATTGTAAATTAGATCATAAACAAAAGGTGCAAATTCAAAAATTACAGCCAGATGAGGGTTAAGTGCTTGAATCATCATGAACATATAATGGATTGACATCACTATTTCTAGATCCTCTCCAAAGATTTAGCACAAGGACCAATACATACCCTTTTCCTTCAAATTAAAATAATCCAACCTAATTGGCTCTGGAGTATTAGGACCTACTACACTTAGTCCTCCAATTTTGTTAAAATACTCCCTAAAGGGTCCATTTTTGAGATAATCCTTTTGGGCCTTTCACACTTCTGTGAAAATCTCAAAATTTATTTCTTCAAGTTGTGCAGAAGGCTCATTCAGATGAAAAACTTCATGGATCTTATTAGCAGTGATGCTTATCAGAGGGTTGGCATCTCATCTCTCACCACCCTGGTGACTAGATCATAATTCTTGGCTACTTGAAACAAGGTGTTAACATCCATAAATTTTTTTGGAACTACTAGCTTCCCCACATCAAAATTTTGAATATTACTGCTAGGGGCAAAAGCATTCCTCTGACCAAACCCTACTTTGAAAAGAGTTAAACCAGATATATCAATATTTGCACCCCTCATCCAATTTGTTTTATCATACAAACCATCACCTATCTTCAAATGCGGGATTTTTGTCACCAACTCTTTTACCTTGGATGAATCACTAGTAGAATTATCAAGTTGTTCCAAAAAATCATCACTCACTGCTCTTTCTTGATAACCTACTTTACCCTTAAACTCCCTATGCGGTGCCATCTTGGAAAAAGAGTATCGTAATAGAATAAAACAATGTAAATGAACCCTACTTCCTTCAATTTTAAACCAAGCCAACACTCATAATCACATATAGTAGAAGTAGTAAGACAAGATAACTTACCCACCTTAAAAAATTCCATAAAAGAAATTGAATATACTACTCTCCGGCTTCACTTTTGCTTCTCTAAAAATTGTAACGCTTGAATTATAAAATGGAGCACTTTACACTATAAATTTTCTAGCAATTCACATTAACTCTTGAAAGGGTAGCCACACACTTTGTAATAACTTCTTTAGATTTCAAAACCTGTAGCTCAATGATAAAATAAGGGTTCTTGCTTTAGAAAACAAAATTTGAAATGTAGCCATTTATTTGGATCTATCTCACCACATCATGTAGTCCAGAAAAGTTAACAACCCAACGACCTCCATGTCAAATCAATAGTGATAAAGGAAACCAATTAATGGGAAACATTATTTCAATTCCATATAGCCTCTTGGTCCCACTTTACATCTTCTTATCATCATGGACAGGTGTCACTCAGGCATGATTCCACAATGAGTATCCTTGGGGAAACTCTAGATCAAGGAATCACGGCTACCATTAGATTAAAGCACATTTGTCCCATCTTTACCACTTTTCAAAATGTGGACCCATGATCTTAAAATGGATATGTGTCGCTTAGGTGTGATTCCACGATGACTAAAAATAGGTGCAAATTTCCTTAGTGGCATCACGCCAACTGTTGGATCAACTTAAATCTGCCGGATGCTTTACCTTTTGACCCCACCAAGGTGAGATCTCTGGATGGAAACATTTCAACTAAGTGTGATCCTGTGATTAATAAACAACATGCATCTTATTTTCTAGACATCATGCCTGCCATTGGATTAAAAAATATCTGACTTAAATTTATGCTTCATTCAGCCCACCTAGGTCCCGTTATTTTCCATGTGTCAACTAAGCTTGATGCCTTGATAAATAATCTCCTTGCATATTTAGATCAAGGCATCGCGTCCACTATTATATTAAAAGGAATTTGATCAAATGTTATCCTTGATGTTATCTTTTAAGATGTTGGCCCTATGATCTTAGATGAACACGTGGCATTTAGGTGCAATGCCACTGTGGGTATTTTTGTTACAACTTGTGATCAAGGAATTACACCTGCTGTTGGATCAAGAAGAAGTTTCTTGACATCTTGTGATAAATAGAATACAATGGATACTTAGGACTTTGGAAAAATTAAAACATGTTCCCCGCTTGGAATTATGACTTAGAAGAAAATGTGGTCCCACTCATGATAACTTAAGACATATGGTTAAAATAACTTAAGTGGCCCCAAAAAGTAACATAAGAAAATAAAGGGCACGAGAGACTTAGGGTTTTTGAAAAAAAAGGTAACCAAGGGTTTAAAACAAACATGACCTCAAGGGAGAGCATGAATATAGCATACAAAGACTTAGCACCAATAACAATACTTCAACCAATAACAATAACAATAATGACAAACCCAAATTTGGTTGAAGAATAACAACAATAACCTAGTAAATGATGGAGTGGTAGAAGCTAATAACATCAAACCAAAACCTTTCTATCCATCTATTAATTCCAACCATCAAGCAAATAATGTCAACCACCCAAACAATACATCATTCAATCACAACAACAAAACAATGATAGACCAAGAACTTCACAATTCACCTCCCCTCGAAGGAATTTTACACCATTAAAAGAACCTCTTGAAACAACATTATGAAAAATTATCGCAAACAAGATCATCACATTACCCAAATCAAGAGGTTACAAACCCAAAGTAAAACCTTCATGGTGGAATGATTTCCATCATTATGAATATAATTGAAACAAAGGTCATAAGAAAAATGGCTAAATGAGGTTGAAACAAGTTGTATAACATCTAATCGATAATGAAATTATTGAAATAGATGGACCCAAAAATAATGAGGACCACATAGTTTATAAGAATCCTTTCCTAAATCATGAAAAGGGAGAATCCTTAAATGCAACCAAAAATAACAAAAAGGGGGGGGGGGATAACGTTAACTTTTCTGATACCTATGACAATACCATTAAATCATTGTCAAGTTTTGACAACTCTATTAACATCATAGTCATGAAAGAGAAACAAGATAAATAACCCGCTAATGTAATCACTAGGGGGAAAGCAACCAAAATAACCTTAAAAGTAGCATATAATAAGATGATCATGAATAATCAGCCATCTTCATTAAAACAATATAACTTATTTGATCAACTTATAAAAACACTAGCACAAATCTCAATTTTAGAATTGTTGAAATTCTCACCAGCTCACAAGGAAATATTGGAAAAATCCTTGGTTGATACGAAAATACAAAATAACTTGGATGTAGACCAATTTAAAATCATGATAGCTCATCTCATTGCACCACATTGTTTATCCTTCTCTCAACAAGATGACATATCCTTAAATCACTCCCAAAATCTACCTTTGCATATTGAAGTTCTTATTAATAAGCATAGAGTTAAAAGAGTTTCGATAGATGGAGGGGCTGAATTGAACATATGTACTCTAAAATTGGTCAAAGCCTTGGTCTATTTTGAAAATGTTGACGATCCAAAAAGAAAAATCACTATAAAATCTTATGATGATTAAGAAAGGTCATCCAATGGCCTTGTCTTTCTACCAATCTAAGTTGATCCAATCCAAAAGGAAATGGTGCATATCAAGTATTAGATTTGAATTTAACATACAACATATTGCTGGGTAGACCATGGATTCATGAGATGTAGATGGTTCCTTCAACATACCACTAATGTGTGAAGTTTCCCTACCTTGGTCAAGAGATAATCATCAATGGTGACCTCAACCCATTCCAATATTGTAACAAAAACATGTCGTGGAGTCTTTGGTACCAATTAATAGAGAAGTCTCCATACCTGATATCTCAAATCAATAAATCAAAGAAAATGTTCTTGATTCAATTTCAACACCCAAGGGAAAAATAAAAAGAGATACATTTCCTGAATATGAGCATACTAATGAGAGATTTTGAGAAAAAATGAAGGTTCATCATAAAGGAGTAAGAGAATATTGCTTATCAATGAAAAATGTGCCACCCTCTCATAGGTCTTATGGAAGACCTTCAACATCACAAATCAAGGAACCTTCACTTCCTCACAAATACAATGACAATTTTGTAAGGCCTAACACATCCTTGATAGTGATGACATGTGACTGATTGAATGTTTGATAATGTTAAGTTGAAGATAATGCAAGGCATTAAATTAGTTAATGGTTTGTATTGTCATTGATGTCAACTTGATATCATTTGTACGGTCATGTACATAATGCCAAAGACTTTAGAGAATCAATGGAACAAAGGCTATGATTTCAAGCAATGCATAAAAGTCAAGTATTCACTAAGAGACAGACAACATTGATGGAGTGCACACCATCGGTAAAGGCAAAGGAGAACAGTCACAGTGATGCCTGACAAGCAAAAGATAGTGTTGCCTGATGAAGAAAAGCTACAATATTTCCTGACGAGTAAAATTCCAATGTTGCCCGATGGACGGAGATCCCGAAGCTAACTGGAGTCACACCGATGGAACTGTCAGTTTTCACATCTGACTAACTAAAGAGTTGATCGATGGAATAGAGAGTTTAGAAAAGGAAAAAATATCTAGCTGGCAAGAGCTAAAGATAGACTTAACTGGTTGTTTTCTTTTTTTTTATTTGACCAGAGTTAAGTAATTGATTTAAAGGTGATTTATACAGTTGGAATGAAGATAACTAGGAGACAAATCAGGAGTTATTCTTTAAATCTAATTGGCTAGATTGTTTTTCACGCCAAGAATCAAGAATCAAGAAATAATGAATATCATGTCTATATAAGAGATAGGCTTAATTCATTTTCAACATACATTCATGAAAAGGGGATTAAGGGGAGTGAATAGAAAGAGGATGCTGAAGAGAAACTGATGAAGAATAACTTCATGTAGTACTGATCAAACAAGCTGAAGGAGAGCTAAGGAATTCTGCAGACATCGATGAATAGTGAGCACAACATCACAGAGAAGAAAGTGTAGAGCACAAAAGAATTGAATTGATACATTGATCAGAGAGGTAATTTACTTAAATAGTTCTGAAAATCTACTATTCAAGTTGCATTAGAAACAGGTCATATTGTTTCAGTTTAACCATTGAAGCATCAAGTCTCTTAATAGAGCAGGACTTAATAGTCTTCTATATATTGAGGTACATCCCAAGGAGTGCCAAAAGGTTGATTCATGAAAGTAGCATTGGATATGCCCGATGCCTATTTATAGTCTAAAATAGAGGCTAATTCAAGGATGACAGAATTAGATGCCCGATACTAAGTGACAACCTATAAGTGTAAAATCCTCTAATAAGGTCACACCTAACAGTGTGTTTGTAACCTTTAACAGGGCTGGCTCCTAACAGGGCTCACTTAAGAAGAGTGAAAATTTGGGGTACCAGTCCTAGTGGTTTTTTCCCTTAACAGGGTTTCCACATTAAAATCTATGTGTTATATGTGTGTATGATTCATTTCTTTATAGTTTTGTATCTTACATAACTCATTCTGGATATATCGGTATACTTTGCATATTTACTGTATTTTAGTAAATAGATAACTACTTATTGGTAAACATTAAGAAGAAGGTTTAATAGAGAAATCTGACAAGTAGTAAATTGATATAAGTTTTTCAAGGCATTCATCTTGTAGGACAAAAGATAACTTGAGAAATAATTAGTGGTTATAAAACTTGAAGGGTTGATTTAAGGATTAAAATATTGAGGCCACTGATTCACCCCCCCCCTCTCATTTATTACTAACAATTGGTATCAAAGCTTGTGTGCTTAGAAGGAAGGTTTCAAAACCTAAGCCAAATATCACAAGATGAATAGACGAGATGTGGCCAAGTTGAACAAAGATAATTTTGCTTCAGGGCAGAGCAGGATAAGACTCCACTTATCAGATATTGGTAATGATGTTACTCAATTCCTAGAAAATGAATATGTGTTTCCCACAGGAGCACCAATAGTTGAACAACTGAGAGAGAAGAATGAACATAATGACATGATGATAGAGCTTGCTTCCTCACTCTTCGATGCTGAATTTGAAGATGTCAAGGAATGCAAAACTGCAAAGAAGATGTGGGACAAATTGAAGCTTGTACATGGTGGTGACAAAAATGTTTTGAGAACCAAGGCAGAAAGCCTTAGAGGAAAGTTTGATGATCTCAAAATGAAAGAAGGAGAAAATATCACTCAGTACAACACAAGAATTAAAGAGGTAGTCAATGCTATTCGAGGAGATGGAGGTGTACTAGAAGAAGATACAGTGATAAGTAAAATTATAAGAACCTTACTACCTACTTATGCTATTAGATTATCTGCCATTCAAGAAATGAGAGCAGTAGAAATTAGCAATGTTACTCTAGACAGTTTAATTGGAAGACTAATTTCATTTGAGATGAATAACTTTGATAATAGTGTCTTACCAAACATAGAGTCTGCAATCAAAACTTCTATGAGAATAAGTAAATCAAGTCACAAAAACACTATGAGAAAAGATAGTGATAGTGAAAATTAAAAAGATGATCTTGATGAAATTGAAGCACTTATGGCCAGAAGAATGCAGAGAGGCAAAGGTAAATTCAAAGGTAAATTACTACTTTTTTTTTTTAATTGCAAATAGATTGGACACTTTGCTAAAAGATGTACTAATAGAAGAAAAGATGATAGAATTAATGACAGATCTTTTGAGAAGAAGTTTGACAGAGGTGATTACAGAAGCTATCAACAATTAGAAAGAAGAGATACCTGAGACTATAAGGACAAAGGAAAGAAGGTCAACTACCTAGAAAAATGCAAGGATGATGATACCAAAACCAAATCTGATGAAGACATCGAGATGGTGTTTGTGACTGTAAAAGATGATTCAAATGATGATGAAGAAAGGTATGTAGAAACAACTCTCATATCTAAAATTAGCAAAAAAGATGTTTGGATCATAGATAGTGGCTGCACTCATCATATGACAGGTGATAAGAAATTTTTTGAGACTTTTGAACACTACAAGGGTGGATCAATAAGAATGGGAAATGACACACCTTGTCTAGTTGAAGGTAGAGGAACAATAATGTTGAATAACCAGATAAAGTGTGAGAATGATTATTGGGTAAATGGATTAAATTATAATCTATTGAGTGTTTTTCAATTGAATAATTCAAGTCACAAAGATGCATTTGAAAATAAGAAGGCAAAGAACTTCAACAAATCTAGAAATGTGATTGGTACCGGTGAATAGACAAAAGGTAACTTATTCTATCTGAATGGTACTGACTCCACTTGTTTGATTGCTACAAACAAAGACATATGGTTATGGCACAAAAGACTGTGTCATGTGAACTTTGATAACATGATAAAGATTAGAAAAAAGATAAATGTCAGAGGCTTACCGATGATGACCAAGCCCGACAACATCATGTGTAAAAACTATCAAAAAGGTAAAATGACAAAGTCTAGTTTCAAAAGCAAAACCCATACATCTGATGCAATTTTAGAATTAATCCATACTGATTTATGTGGACCTATGAGGAAAAAGAGTTATTATGGAGATAGATATTTTATTCTCTTTGTTGATGATTACTCTAGAATGATGACAGTTATGTTTCTAAAAGATAAATCAGAAGCATTTAAGATGTTTATGGTATAAGTCTATGGTTGAGAAACAAAGTGGTAATGATCTAAACTATTTGAGATCAGATAGAGGAGGTGAGTTTATATGAGATGAATTCACTAAATTTTGTAATGATCATGGTATAAAAAGATAGGTTTTTGCACGAAGAACACCACAACAAAATGGGATTGCTGAGTGAAGGAACAGATCAATAGTTGATTGTGCTAGAACACTGATGATAGAAAAATGCATCAACCAAATATTCTGGAGGGAAGCTGTCAGTACTTCTGTTTACACACTGAACAGAGTACAATTGAAGAAAGACACCAAGAAGATACATTATGAGCTATGGTATGGATACACACCCAATGTAAGTTATTTCAAAATTTTTGGCAATCAATGTTATATCTTAAAAGATGATAGAAATGGAAAAATTGACCCCAAGAGTGATGAAGGAGTTTTTCTAGGGTATTCTACCAAGAGCAAGGATTACAAATGTCTAAACAAAGCCTCTAACAAAATTATTGAAAGTGCAAATGTAAAGATAGATGAATTTGAAGAGAAGAATGAACAAGAAAGCACTAAAGAACTAGAGGACTACAATTAGTTCACTTACAATGAGGAACCTAACTCTCTACCCTACCAACAATGTAGAGCTCCTGAGCTACAAATCATTTCTTTCGAGCATCAGGCTGCAAATACTGATGGTTAGGATAATTTGATCAAGATAATGTACAAGGTGATGAAGAGCAAAATGAAGAACAAAACAATGATCAAACTGATAGACAAAGAATTGTACCTATACTTGTAAGATATGTAAGAATGAACCATCTAGACATTCAGATCATAGGAGATAAGAAAGCTGGTACAAGAACAAGAAGTAAGTCTCTAAACTCAAGCTGTCTAATTTGTGAGTTTGAGCCCAAATCTGTCAATACTACACTTGATAATGAAGAATGGATAAGTGCTATGAATGATGAGATTGAGAAGATTGAGAAAAAAAAAATATGGTCACTTGTGCCAAGACCAGATGACAAGAATGTCATCGGTAAAAAATGGATATTCAGGAATAAGCTGAATGAGAATGGAGAAGTCACAAGGAACAAAGAAAGACTAGTATGCAAGGGGTATGCACAAGAGGAAGGTATAGACTATGGAGAGACTTTTGCACCCATTTCTAGGCTAGAAGGAGTAAGAATATTACTTGCTTATGCTGCATTCAAAGGATTTAAGGTATATCAAATGGATGTCAAATTAGCATTCCTAAATGGAATACTTGAAGAAGAGGTATACATTGAGCAACCAGAAGGGTGTTTCAATCCAGACAAGAGAAACATGGTATGTAGACTGCACAAAGCCTTGTATGGATTGAAACAAGATCCTAGATCCTAGTATGAATGACTTCATTCCTATCTAATAAGTATTCGATTTGTAAGGACTAGTGAAAATAGTAATCTTTATTTAAAAGAAGATACTGATGCTAACACCTTGATTGCTGAAATATTTTTTGATGAAATCATATTTGGAGGCAATGATATGCTATGGAAATCATTTGTTATTGAGATGAGCAAAGAGTTTGAGATGTCTATGTTTGGAGAGATCAAGTTCTTTCTTGGTCTCCAGATCATGCAACAAGGAGAAGGTATTTTCATTACACAGTCCAAGTACATCAAAGAGGTCCTAAAAATATTCAAGATGGAAGAATCCAAACCAGTTGGAACTTTTATGGCTACTGCATGTAATTTGAAAAAGAAGGACAAGACAATAGAGGTAAATTAGAATTTATACAGATTAATGATTGGAAAACTCATATATGTTGTACACACTAGACCAGATATTGCACATGTATTAGGAATTGTTGCTAGATTTTTTGCTAACCCCAGGGAGTCACATATGACTGCTGTGAAAAGAATTATAAGATATCTAAAGAATACTAAGGAATTTAGCTTATGGTATAGAAGAGAAGGAAAATTTAAACTAAAAGTGTTTACCGACACTGATTGGGCTGGAAATCTTGATGACCAGAAGAGCACAGCTAGAGGAGCATTCTTTATGGGTGATAGACTTGTCACATGGATTAGAAAGAAGCAAGGATGCATCTCTCAGTCTATTGTGAAAGTAGAGTATATTGCTACTGCTGCAAATTGCTCAAATATTGCATGTATCAAACAGTTGTTGGAAGGTATGAATATGATGATCTTAGAACCAGTGATTATTTATTATGATAACACCAGTGGAATAAACATTTCCAAGAATCCAGTCATGCATTCCAAGACTAAACACATTGCCATCAAGTATCATTATTTAAGAGAGAAAGTTCAAGAAAAAGAGGTGATACTTGAGTATGTGCAATTCAAAGAACAATTAGCTGGTATCTTCACCAAGCCATTCCCCAAGGATACATTTGAGTACTTAAGAAAGATACTAGGGGTAAAACCCTTGTCTACCAGTCAGTAAAATGACTGAAGGCTGCATCAGCCTACATATTATCAGAATATCATTCATATTGATGCAAGCAAAGAGATGAAATTCAAAGTTACATCTATATACAGACAGGTATATATCAGAACCGAGCACCAGAGCATATTGTTGTATTATTGATGGATAAGGGGAATTCAAGGAATATATTGTGGATAGGAGGAAATTGATTGTTTGACATGAATGTAAGATATTTTTAAAATATTTGTTTAGCATTATTGTCAAAGGGAGAGAGATTATCCATATTATCACATCCTTCAAAAAAAGAGAGATAGATTATCCATTATCATATTACTCCAACACGAAGAGAAAATTGTAAGAAAGATTATACAAAGGGAGAGTTGCAAAAAAAAAAAAGGAGATCAAAAGAGAGAGAAAATTCAAAGGAACAAGGAGAGGTCACAACACATCAAAAGAAAGAGAACTTTAGGAATCAAATCTAAGCTAAAATAGAGCTTACCATAGTTCAGACATTTATCAGTTGACAAAAGGGAGAGATTGGTAGTTTGATGAATCTCAATGATTGTATTTCATATTGTATTAGAAATAGTATAGTGTGATAATATAGTATGTTGCCATAAATTCAAAAGGGAGAGATTGATGACATGTAACTGATTGAATGTTTGATAATGTTAAGTTGAAGATAATGTAAGGCATTAAATCTATTAATGGTTTGTATTGTCATTGATGTCAACTTGATATCATTGGTATGGTCATGTACATAATACCAAAGACTTCAAAGAATCAATGGAACAAAGGTTATGCTTTCAAGAAATGCATAAAAGTCAAGTATTCACTAAGTTATAGACAACACCGATGGAGTACACACCATCGGTAAAGACAAAGGAGAACAGTCATAGTCATACTCGACTAGCAAAAGACAGTGCTGCCCAACAAAGCAAAACTACCCGACGAGTAAAATTCCAATGTTGCCCGATGGATGGAGATCTAAAAGATAACTGGAGTCACACCAATGGAACTGTCAGTTATCACCTATGACTAACTAAAGACTTGATTGATGGAATAGAGAATTTAGAAAATGACAAAATATCTAGCTGGCAAGAGCTAAAGATAGACTTAACTGGTTGTTTTCTTTGTTTTATTTGATCAGAGTTAAGTAATTGATTTAAATCTGATTTATACAGTTGGCATGATGATAACTATGAGACAAATAAGGAGTTATGCTTTAAATCTAATTGGCTGGATTGTTTTTCACGCCAAGAATCAAGAATCAAGAAATAATGAATATCATGTCTATATAAGAGAAAGGCTTAATTCATTTTCAACATATATTCATGAAAAGGAGATTAAGGGGAGTGAATAGAAAGAGGATTCTGAAGAGAAACTAATGAAGAACAACTTCATGTAGTAGTGATCAAACAAGCTGAAGGAGAGCTAAGGAATTTTGCAGACACCGACAAACAGTGAGCACAACATTACAGAGAAAAAAGTGTGGAGCACAAAAGAATTGAATTGATACATTGATCAGAGAGGTAATGTACTTAAATAGATCTAAAAATCTACAATTCAAGTTGCATTAGAAATAGGTCATATTGTTTCAGTTTAACCATTGA
>MU214118.1:51443-67937 GCA_018584345.1 Thuja plicata | reverse complement strand
ACAACATTAGATGCCCGATACTAAGTGACAACCTATATGTGTAAAATCCTCTAACAAGGTCACACCTAACAGTGTGTTTGTAACCTTTAACAGGGTTGGCTCCTAACAGGGCTCACTTCAGAAGAGTAAAAATTTGGGGTACCAGTCCCAGTATTTTTTTTTCCCTTAACAAGGTTTCCACATTAAAATCCATGTGTTATATGTGTGAATGATTCATTTATTTATAGTTTTGTATCTTACTTAACTCATTCTAGATATATCGGTATACTCTGCATATTTATTGTATTTAGGTAAATAGATAACTGCTTATTGGTAAACATTAAGAAGGTTTAATAGAGCAATCCAACAAGTAGTAAATTGATATAAGTTGTTAAAGGCATTCATCTTGTAGGAAAAAAGACAACTTGAGAAATAATTAGTGGTTATTAAAGTTGAAGGGTTGATTTAAGGATTAAAATATTGAGGCCACTGATTTGCCCCCCCTCTCTCAATTATTACTAACAGATAGGAGAAGAAGATGAAAATGAAATCCTCCAATGGTTGCACAAAGAGAATGAGATATAATTGACTGAAAGAGTACAACATATTAATATTCTCGTACATCAAATGGGAAGGGTATTGAAATCGTGCAAAAGATAGGG
Source organism: Thuja plicata (assembly GCA_018584345.1). NCBI lineage: Eukaryota > Viridiplantae > Streptophyta > Pinopsida > Cupressales > Cupressaceae > Thuja > Thuja plicata. The sequence goes on along the minus strand of MU214118.1, from coordinate 67,296 downwards.
TATCAATTAACAGGTCCTCTTGGAATTAGAAAAGAAGGAATAGTAGAATGACTAAAAGATACTTTTAGGTCTAACAAGGAGAAAAAGAGAATAGGATATCTTGAAGTTGGTCATACTAAGAAAAATTTCCCTCATATCCATGATAAAATTCTCAAGCTACAATCTTATAGTGATGCCGACTCTGGACAATGGGAATGAGATTCATTATCGGAAGATTATTTCCATGACAAGGAAGTGGATGTCATTCATGCCTATACACCTACATCTAAAGAACACAAGTCACTTCAAAGAGTGATAGAAAATAAAAGACAACTAGATACATACCCTCATTTCTTGAAGGACAAAGCTCAGAGTATACACTATTAGATAACAAATCACAATATGTAGAAGAATACTCGAGTGAGAGAGAACAATCTAATCTCTATGGACCATCATGAGGAAGCTCACTTTATTTATCTTAATAATACAATGTATGAGATAGAATATAATACCATACGGACCTTAACTACAATATCCCTAAAGCCAACCAAGGATCCTTTACCATGACTACATCCTGAACTCATTGATTAAGAATTAACTGAGCCATCTTAAATGGACACCTTTCAAAATTATTATTCCATTGTCTTGTATCTTTTAACACCATAGAACCATCTTCCACTAGATAATTTTATTAAGAAGCATCAACAAGGGGAGATGTCAAGTCTCTTAGTACAAAAAGTAAAGAAAAAAATCAAAGATCTAGTGGTGAAAACCAACATGTGGCAGTACTAGATCACAAAAAAGTAAAACTAAAAGACAAAATCAAAGATGAAAACCTCATCAAGGCATCTAAAGATGAGGTAATTGACATAGTTTCAAAATATTATGAAGAAAGATATTCCATCTTGATAGAACCAATAGATAAAGTAAATATTGGAATAGAAGAAGACCCCAAGATCATCAATTTAGCAGAATCCCTATCCAAAGAGGAACAAGAATAATTCATAGATCTTCAAGGAAAGGAAAATTTATTTTTCTTGGCCATATGTTGACATGCGTGGGTAAGATCGTGATTTGATAATGCATCATTTAAAAATTTCTCTAGAATTTAAGCCAATGAAACAAAAGCTAAGGAAAATGCATCCACATGTGACATTACTATTAAAAGAAGAATTTAAGAAACCCTTAAATAATGGCTTCAATTTATCCATTGCTTATGCTAAATGGATTTTAAACATAGTCCCAGTTTCTAAACCTAAAAAAATCATAAGAGTTTTCATAGACTTTAGATATTTGAATAAGGCGTGTCCTAAAGATGACTTTCCTCTCCCAAGCACTGACAATATTATAGACCTTATAGCTGGACATTCTATGTTATCACTAATGCATGCTTTTTTGGTTGTAATAAAATAATGATTGCACCAGAAGATCAGGATAAGATAACCTTTAAATGTGGATTGGGTACTTTCTGTTGGAATGTTAATCCCTTTGGTCTCAAAAATGCTAGAGCAACTTACCAACAAGAAATGACTACAATTTCCCATGATATGATGCATACCTTCATGAAAAATTATGTAGATGATATTTTAGCCAAGTCCTCTACAAGAGAACATCTACCAATCCTAGAAAAAATCTTTACAAGGCTCAAAAAGTTCAAGGTTAGGCTAAACCCCCAAAAATGTGAATAGGGGGTAAAATCAAGAAAGCTTCTTGGATATATTGTTTTAGAAAAGGGAATTGAAGTTGATCCAGAAAAAGTGATGACTATCATGGAAATCGGACCTCCAAGGAACATAAGACAACTAAGATCATTACAAGGGATACTTCAATCAATAAGAATATTTATATCCCTACTACCTGAAAAGTGTCACTTTTTCACTCAATTGCTCCACAAAGACAATTCTTTTAAGTGGGATACCAAATGTGATGAATCCTTTGATCTACTCAAGAAATATTTTATGAATTCTCTAGTATTGATGGCTCCGATACTAGGCAAACATTTGTTACTCAACATCTCAGTAATGGAGAATTCATTAGGAGTCTTATTAGCACAACACAATGAACAAGGAAAAGAAAAGGCTATTTTCTACATTAGTAGAACTTTGGTCAAATATGAACAAAACTAAAAATTCATTGAAAGAGAATGTTTAGCACTGGTATTTGGATCCCAAAAATTGAGGTATTACATGTTAGTACATCAAGTCAAACTAATGGCTAAGATAGATCCTTCTAAATATTTTCTTATTTGATCGACTCTCACAGAAAGGTTAGCTGAATGGGTAAGAATTTTGAGTAAGTTTGATATAGAGTATGTGGTTTGAAGAGAAATAACAAGACAAGTGATATAAGATCAACTAGCGGAAGCACCCATATCAAGTGAAGAACTGATGCAAATAGAGTTTCTTGATGCAAACATCCTTACAATGGTACCACAAACATGGAAGTTGTATCTTGATGGGTCATATATACAACATGGCTGGGTATATGCACGAAGATGGGGGACCAAAAAGGTGCCAAACTTTTTTTTGGTCCCCCAAAAGCCATAGGGTGTATGCTCTATAGGGCGCACACACTATGGATTTGATTACCTGAGCCTAAGGTTTGGGAAATCAAAGCCAATAGGGTGTGCATCCTATAGGGCATATGCCTATGTAACATTATGAAAAAATCTTAAGGGAGGGAGGAAGAAATCCCAATAGGCCCTGCCAAACCAATTTCAGCACTAGGCCAATACATAAAATGTAACATTTACTTATACTTAAGCTACATTTTATGTATATACTTCCAAGATGTTTGAGAGCGGTTTCAGCTTCATAGGAGTTAAGATAAAGATTCTAGATTTTGAGGGTTTTTAGGAAATTTTAGACTTAGCCAAATTTCAGGAATCAGTACATTATCTTGAACATGATTCTGAGTGGACTATTGATTATAATATGAAGCCCTTGACTTTATTAAGGACACTCTTTAGGGTTCTTAGTGGTTTTAATGTATAATATTGGGTCCTAAGTGGTCCTAGGTCCCCTTAGGACCCATTACGACCCCTTAGGAAACATTAGGGCCTCTTAAGAGCCCTTATAACATAGTAAACATCGTAGGACACACTAATGTGCTCTAATGTGTACTAGTGTCTCATTAGGGGTTTTAATGGGTTCTAAGTGGTCCTAGGAACCCTTAGGACCCATTACGACCCCTTAAGACCCATTAGTACACATAAGGACCCCTTATAACACATTAATAGTCATAGGACCCATTAGAGAGAGAGAGAGAGAGAGAGAGAGAGAGAGAGAGAGAGAGAGAGAGAGGTCCTAGGTCCCCTTAGGACCCATTATGACCCCTTAGGACACATTAAGGCCTCTTAAGACCCCTTAGAATACAATAATCATCGTAGGACACACTAATGGGCTCTAATGTGTACTAGTGTATCACAAGGTGTTTTAATGGGTTCTAAGTGGTCCTAAGAACCCTTAGGACCCATTACGACCCCTTAAGACCCATTAGGAATCATTAGGACCCCTAAGAACACATTAATAGTCATAGGACCCATGAGAGAGAGAGAGAGCATTAATCATCATAGGACACTCTTTAGAGTTCTAAGTGGTTCTAACATATCATAAGGGGTCATAATGGGTCCTAAGTGGTCCTACAATCCTTTAGGAACCATTAAAACCCCTTAGGACACATTATGACCCATTAGGATCTCTTATGACACATTAGGACCTCTTAGGATCCCTTCAAATTCATTAAGCATTGTAGGACACACTAATGGGCTCTAATGTGTCCTAATGTGTCCTAATATTTCTCAAGGGGTTCTAATGGGTTATAAGTTGTCCTACGCACCCTTAGGACCAATTATGATCCCTTAGGACCCATTAAGACCCATTATAGCATGTTAGGACCCATTATAACCCCTTAGAACACATTAATAGTCATAGGACTATTTAGAGAGAGAGAGAAGGTGAGGACCCATTACAACCCCTTAAGACACCTCTCTCTACATATTAAGGGTCATAAGGATTTTTAAGGGGTCCTAGGATATATTAATGTGTCCTGAGACCCCTTAACATACACTAATGAATGATAAGGGGTCTTAAAGGGTCTTAACACACAATAATTGATGACATGTAACTGATTGAATGTTTGATAATGTTAAGTTGAAGATGATGCAAGACATTAAATTAGTTAATGGTTTGTATTTTCATTGATGTTAACTTGATATCATCTGTATGGTCATGTACATAATGCCAAAGATTTCAAAGAATCAATGGAACAAAGGTTATGCTTTCAGTACTGCATAAAAGCCAAGTATTCAGTAAGTGACAGATAACACTGATAAAGTACACACCATCGATAAAGGCAAAGAACAAAAGTCATAGTAATACCCAATGAGTAGAAAGACAGTGTTTCCTAATGAAGCAAAACTACAGGATGCTCGATGAGTAAAAATCCAATGACACCCAATGGATGGAGATCTTGAAGCTGACTGGAGTCACATTGACGAAATTGGCAGTTATCACCGATGACTAACTGCAGAGTTGGCCGACAGAACATAGAGTTCAAAAAATGACAAAATATCTAGCTGGAAGAGCTAAAGGATAGACTTAACTAGTTGTTTTATTTGACCTACGTTAAGTTATTGATTTAAAGAATATTTTTATAGTTGGAAAGATGATAACTATGAGATAAATCAGGAGTTAAAGCTTTAAATGAAATCGGCTAGATTGTTGTTCACACCAAGAATCAATAATCAAGAAACAGTGAATATCATGTCTATATAAGAGACAAGAATAATTAATTTCTATATGCATGGGAAGGGGAGTGAATAGAAAGAGGATGCTAAAGAGAAACTAATGAAGAAGAACTTCATACAGTCCTGATCAATCAAGTTGAAGAAGAGCTAAAGAATTCTGGAGACATCGGCAAACAATGAAGCACAACATCATAGAGAAGAAAGTGTGGAGAACAAAGAATTGAATTGATATATTGATTAGAGAGGTAATGTACTTAAATAGATCTAAAAATTTGCAATTCAAGTTGCATTAGAAACAGGTCATTGTGTTTCAGTTTAACCATTGAAGCATCAAGTCTCTTAACAGAGAAAGACTTAACAATCTTCTATATATTGAGGTACATCCCAAGGCATGCAAAAAAGGTTGATTCATGAAAGTAGCACTAGATTTGCCTAAAGCAAATCTAAAAATTTTCAATTCAAGTTGCATTAGAAACAGGTCATTGTGTTTCAGTTTAACCATTGAAGCATCAAGTCTCTTAACAGAGCAAGACTTAACAATCTTCTATATATTAAGGTACATCCCAAGGCATGCAAAAAAGGTTGATTCATGAAAGTAGCACTAGATTTGCCTAAAGCCTATTGACAATCTAAGAAGGAGGCTGATTCAAGGATGGTAGCAAACTGAGTTGCCCGATACTAAGTGACAACCTCTATGTATAAAATCCTTTAACAAAGTCACACCTAAGAGTGTGTTTATAACCTTTCACAGGGTTGGCTCCTAACAGGGCTCACTTTAGAAGAGTGAAAATTTGGGGTACCAATCCTAGTGGTTTTTCCCTTAATAGGGTTTCCATGTTAAAATCCATGTGTTATGTGTGTACGGTCTATTAATTTATTGTTTTACATTTCACATATGCATTTCTGGATTTATCGGTATACTTAATATGTTTACTGAGTGTCAGTAAATATGTTTTACTACTTATCGATAATCAAGGAGAATAAGGTCAGAAAAGGAAAACTGACAAATAGTTATTCATTATAAGTATTTCATGGAATGCATCTTGTAAGGGACATAATAATCTGAGGTTTATCTATTAGTGGTTAAGCTTAAGGATAAATTTTTTAGGCCAATGATTCACCCCCCCTCTTAGTTATTACTAACAATTAGTATCAGAGCTTGTGTGCTTAGAAAGGAAGGTTTCAAGACCTAAATCAAGATCACAAGATGAACAGATGAGATGTGCCCAAGTTGAACAAAGACAACTTTGCTTCATGGAAAAGTAGGATAAGACACCACTTATTAGGTATTGGTAATGATGTTACTCAATACTTAGATACTGAATATGTGTTTCCTACAGGAGTATTGATAGTAGATCAATTGAGAGAGAAGCATGAACATAACTGCATGAGTATAGAGCTTTCTTCCTCACTCTCTGATGCTGAATTTGAAGATGTCAAGGACTACAAAACTGCTAAGAAAATGTAGGACAAACTAAAGCTTGTACATGGAGGTGATACAAATGTTCTGAGAGCCAAGGTAGAAAGCCTTAGAGGAAAGTTTGATGATCTCATAATGAAAGAAGGAGAAAACATCACACAGTACAACACAAGAATAAAATAAGTAGTCAATGCTATACGAGGTGTTGTAGGTACACTTGAAGAGGAGATAGTGGTAAGTAAAATATTAAGAACCTTACTACCTGTATATGCTATTAGAGTTTCTATCATTCAAGAAATGAGAGTAGTAGCAAACAATACAGTAACTCTTGATAGTTTAATTGGTAGACTGATTTCATTTGAGATGAATAACTTTGATAATAGTTTCTTACCAAACTTAGAGTCTGCATTTAAGTCTTGTATGAAAATAAGCAAATCCAATCATGGATACTCATCTAGAAGGGACAGTGAAAGTGAAAGTGAAGAAGAAGATCTAGATGAAATAGAAGCACTTATGGCTAGAAGAATGCAGAGAGGAAAAGGTAAATACAAAGGAAAGTTAGCACTTGTATGCTTTAATTATAGAGAGATTGGACACTTTGCTACAAGATGTCCTAACACAAGAAAAGATGACAAAGGTAATGACAGATCTTATGAGAAGAAATCTAACAAAGGTGATAACAAAGATTACAGAGGTTACCGATAATCATAAAGAAAGGATACCCGAGACTACAAGGATAAAGTAAAGAAGGCTAGCTACCTAGCTACTTGCAAAGATGAAGATACTGACACTGAACTGAATGATGACATCAAGGAATGGTATTTGTAACTATAAAAGATGATTCAAATGAAGATGAAAGGTATAAGAAACTACACTCATATCTAAGGTTAGTAAGAATGACATCTGGATTATAGATAGTGGTTGCACTCACCATATGACCGGTGATAAAGAAAAGTTTAATACTTTTGAGTATTATAATGGTGATACAGTAAGAATGGGAAATGATGCACCTTGTCTAGTTGAAGGTAAAGGAACAATAATGATGAATAACCTGATTAAATGTGAAAATGCTTATTGGGTAAAAGGATTGAATTATAATCTGTTGAGTGTTTCTCAGTTGAATAATTTAGGTCACAAAGTAGCATTTGAGAATAAGAAGGCAAATATCTTCAATGAATAAAGAAAACTAATTGGTACTGGTGAATGGACTAAAGGTAACTTATTCTATCTGAATGATACTAACACCACTTTCTTAATGACTAGAAATGAAGACATATGGTTATGGAAGAAAAGATTGTGTCATGTTAATTTTGACAACATGATGAAAATAAGCAGAAGGAGAAATGTAAGAGGTTTACCGACGATGACAAAGCCATACAATATCATGTGTAAAAATTGTCAAAAATGTAAAATGACAAAGTCTAGTTTCAAAAGTAAAATCCATACATCTGATGATATTCTAGAATTAGTCCATACTTATTTATGTGGACCTATGAGGACAAAGAGTTATTATGAAGATATATACTTTATTCTCTTTGTTGATGATTACTCTAGAATGATGACAGTTATGTTTTTAAAAGAAAAATCTGAAGCATTCAAGATATGTAAGTGGTATAAGGCTATGGTAGAAAAACAAAGTGGTAAGGATCTAAAATGTTTAAGATCAGATAGAGGAGGAGAGTTTATATCAGATGAATTCACTAATTTCTATAATGAGCATGGTATAAAAAGACAGGTTTCTGCACCAAGAACACCACAACAAAATGAGATTGCTGAGAGAAGGAACATATCAATAGTTGATTGTACAAGAACACTGATGATAGAGAAAGGCATCACCCAAATCTTTTGGAGTGAAGTTGTCAGCACTGCTATTTATACACTTAATAGAGTACAATTGAAGAAGGACACAAAGAAGACACTGTATGAGCTATGGTATGGTAAAACACCCAATGTAAGTTACTTCAAAATATTTGTTAGTCAATGTTATGTCTTAAAGGATGATATAAATGGAAAGCTTGACACCAAAAGTGATAAAGGTATTTTTCTGGGGTATTCTACCAAGAGAAAAGCTTTTAAATGTCTAATCAAGGCTTCTAACAAAATAGTTGAAAGTGCAAATGTAAAGATTGATGAATTTGATAAAAAGAATGAGCTGGAAAGTACAAAAGAACCAAAGGACTACAAAAAGTTTGTATATTGTGAAGAACCCATCACTCTACCCAAGCAATAGTGCTTAATTCCAGAACAACATAATGTTGCAACCGATAGTCAGAATGTTGTTACCGATGGTCAGGATAATGATCAAAATAATGTGCAAGGTAATGAAGAACAAAATGAAGATCAAAATAATGTGCAAGGTAATAAAGAACAAAATAATGATCAAGCTGATACACAAAGAGTTGTACCTATACTTGAAAGATATGTAAGAAGGAACCATCTAGAGATCCAGATCATAGGAGATAAGAAAGCTGGTACAAGAACAAGAAGTAAGTCTTTAAACTCAAATTGTTTCATTTGTGAGTTTGAGCCAAAATCTGTCAATACTGCACTAGATAATGAAGAATGGATAAGTGTTATGAATGATGATATTGAGAAGATTGAGAAAAACAAAACATGGTCACTTGTGCCAAGACCAGATGATAAGAATGTCATCAGTACAAAATGGATATTCAGGAACAAGCTAAACAAGAAGGGAGAAGTCACAAGGAACAAAGAAAGACTAGTATGCAAGGGGTATGCACAAGAGGAAGGTATAGACTATGGAGAAACCTTTGCACCCATTGCTAGGCTAGAAGGAGTAAGAATACTACTTGCTTATGCTGTATATCAAGGATTCAAAGTATATCACATGGATGTCAAGTCAGCATTCCTAAATGGAATAATTGAAGAAGAGGTATACATTGAACAACCAGAAGGGTTTGTGGATCCAGACAAGAGAAACATGGTATGTAGACTTCCAAAGCCTTGTATGGATTAAAACAAGTTCCTAGAGCCTAGTATGAATGAATTCATTCCTATCTAATAAGTATTGGATTCATAAGGACTAGTGAAAATAGTAATCTTTATTTGAAAGAAGATACTGATGCTAACACTTTGATTGTTGAAATATTTGTTGATGCCATCATATTTGGAGGCAATGATATGCTATGCAAATCATTTTCTGATGAGATGAGAAAAGAGTTTGAGATTTCTATGTTTGGAGAGATAAAGTTCTTTCTTGGTCTACAGATCATTCAACAAAGTGAAGGTATCTTTATTACACAGTCCAAATACATCAAAGAGGTCCTAAAAATATTCAAGATAGAAGATTCCAAACCAGTTGGAACACTGATGGCTACTAGATGTAAGCTAACAAAGGAAGACAAGACAACATAGGTAAATAAGACTTTGTATAGATCAATGATTGGAAAACTCATGTATGTTGTACACACTAGACTAGATATTGCACATGAAGTAGGAATTGTTGCTAGATTTTTGGCTAACCCTAGGGAATCACATATGACTATTGTGAAGAGAATCCTAAGATATCTGAAGAATACTGAGGAATTTGACTTATGGTATAGAAGAGAAGGAAAATTTGAACTAAAGGTGTTTACCGACGTTGATTGGGTTGGAAATCTTGATGACCGGAAGAGCACAAATGGAGGAGCTTTCTTTATGGGTGATAGACTTGTCACATGGATTAACAAGAAGCAAGGATGCATCTCTCAGTCTAATGCAGAAGTAGAATATGTTGTTGCTACTGCAAATTGCTCAAATATTGCATGGATCAAACAGTTGCTGGAAGGTATGCATATGAAGATCTCAGAACCAGTGATTATCTATTGTGATAACACCAGTGCAATAAATATTTCCAAGAATCTAGTCATGCATTCCAAGACAAAACACATTGCGATCAAGTATCAGTATTTAACAGAATTCGTTCAAGAAAAAGAGGTGATACTTGAGCATGTGCAATGAAAAGAACAATTGGCCAATATCTTCACCAAGCCACTACCCAAGGATACATTTGAGTACTTGAGAGAGAGACTAGGGGTGAAACCCTTATCTACCAGTCAGTAAAAGACTAAAGGCTGCATCAGCCTATATATTATCAAGATATCATTCATGTTTATGCAAGAAAAAGGATGAACTTCAAAGCTACATCTATATACAGAAAGGTATATATCATAACCAAGCACTAGAGAATATTGTTGTATTGCTGATGGATAAGGGAAATTCAAGGAATATATTATGGATGGAAAGAAAAAGGACACTTGACATTAATGTTAGCTATCTATGAGATAATTGATTGGCATTATTGTCAAAGGGAGAGAAAGTTTCCATATTATCACAGTCTTCAAAAAAAGAATAAAGTATATCTATTATCAGATTACTCCAACAGGGAGAGATCATATCCATAGGGAAAGTTGCTAACAAAAGACAGAGACATCAAAGAAGAAGAACAATCAAAAGAGAGAAATTGACACAAGAAGAGAACACAACACATTAGAACAAGAAAAATACAAAGCTACAAGAATCAAATCTAAGCTAACATAGAGCTTACCGACAGTCAGACATTCTTATCGGTTATCAAAACAAATTGTTTGGTAATTTGATGAATCTCAACAACTGTATTTCATATTGTATTAGAAATAGTATAGTGTGATAATATAGTACGTTGCCATCAATGCCAAAGGGAGAGATTGATGACATGTAACTGATTGAATGTTTGATAATGTTAAGTTGAAGATGATGCAAGACACTAAATCAGTTAATGGTTGGTATTGTCATTGATGTCAACTTGATATCATCTCTACGATCATGTACATAATGCCAAAGACTTCAGAGAATCAATGGAACAAAGGTTATGCTTTCAGCAATGCATAAAAGTCAAGTATTCACTAAGTGACAGATAACACTGATGGAGTACACACCATTAGTAAAGGCAAAGAACAAAATTCATAGTGATACCCGACGAGCAGAAGACAGTGTTTCCCGATGAAGCAAAACAATAGGATGCCCAACAAGCTGAAAATAGAGTTGCCTGACAAGTAAAAATCCACTGATGCCCGATGGATGGAGATCCCAAAGTTGACTGGAGTCACATCGACGAAACTGGTAGTTATCATCGATGACTAACTACAGAGTTGACCGACAAAATAGAGAGTTCAAAAAATGACAAAATATCTAGCTGGCAGAGCTAAAGGATAGACTTAACTGGTTGTTTTATTTGACCTAAGTTAAATGATTGATTTAAAGAAGATTTGTATAGTTGGCAAGAGGATAACTATGAGATAAATCAGGAGTTAAAGCTTTAAATCAAATTGGCTTGATTGTTGTTCACACCAAGAATCAAGAAATAGTGAATATCATGTCTATATAAGAGACAAGCATAATTCATTTCTGTATGCATGATAAGGGGAGTGAATAGAAAGAGGATGCTAAAGAGAAACTGATGAAGAATAACTTCATACAGTCCTGATCAATCAAGCTAAAGAAGAGCTAAAGAATTCTACAGACACCGACAAACAGTGAAGAAAAGCATCATAGAGAAGAAAGTGTGGAGCACAAATAATTGAATTGATATATTGATCAGAGAGGTAATGTACTTAAATAGATATGAAAATTTGCAATTCAAGTTGCATTAGAAACAGGTCATTGTGTTTCAGTTTAACCATTGAAGCATCAAGTCTCTTAACAGAGAAAGACTTAACAGTCTTCTATATATTGAGGTACATCCCAAGGAGTGCCAAAATGGTTGATTCATGAAAGTAGCACTAGATTTTCCTAAAACCTATTGACAGTCTAAGAAGGAGGCTGATTCAAGGATGGTAGCAAATTGAGTTGCCCGATACTAAGTGACAACCTCTATGTATAAAATCCTCTAATAGGGTCACACCTAATAGTGTGTTTTTAACCTTTAACAGGGTTGGCTCCTAACAGGGCTCACTTTAGAAGAGTGAAAATTTGGGGTACCGGTCCTAGGGTGGTCCCATAATAGTGTGTCCCACTTTTTCAAACATCCTGATTTTTGTTGAAATTACATTTTTTAAGAAAATATGATGATTTAAGCCTTGGGAGCTCCCATTTGAAGGAGAAATATAAAATGGTTAGATAAAAGCCTCTTGGATCAAAATACCTTTGGTATAATCTCTCTACTCCTCACTCACACCTATAATCGAGTCTCCTTTGCACCCATCAAAATGCTGACAAAAATCACTTTGACATTAAATTTTTGTGGGATCAAATAAATTATTTAGACAAACCCAAATACAAGATGATATTAATTACACAAAGATTTCTAGTGATTATGGTTTTTAGATATATTGAGTTTATTAAGACTTCTCCTTTTAAGTTTTACTAAACATAGGTTGTCTGACCATTTAATGACTTCTCTGTTCGAAGCTTTTGGAGAAAAATAGTAAATTAGGGAAAAAAAAGTTATGATAAATATTTAGGAAATAGGTATTTATGTTACATTTTTATTAAAAAAAGAATAAATGAATTAAGGTATATAGAAATAGAGTTACAGTGATCCAAGTGAACCTATGTCTAAATTATAGTTAATGTCACTTCATAACTCAATAAACTATAAAATATTCAACCAAATTGATTGAAACCAAATGGATTCCCTAGATATTGGTGTTATAAAACCAAATTCAAAATAATTAAGTTCTTATCAGCTTTATAAAAAAAGTTATGTTGATCAAAGTGAGTGTCACTCCTGAAAAATGCTGATTTTTCACACAAACAATTTTTGAAGGAGAAGGAAAAATGGATACAAATAAATTCCAAATTTTTTTAAAAAATATATTTATAAACTAGAAAAAAAAATGCTAAAAGTCACTAGTTTACATCATCTTGTAAATTTTAATGGTTTTACGACAATAAGCGTCTGAAAGTGAAGTTTTTTTTTAGAATGTTCATTTCAGTGTCAAAGTTGGCCAAAAAGTGGGACACAGTTTTGTGGGATCACCGCCCGGTGGTTTTTCCCTTAATAGGTTTTCCACCTTAAAATCCATGTGTTATGTGTGTATGGTCTATTACTTTATTGTTTTACATTTCACATATGCATTTATGGATTTATCGGTATACTCAACATATTTACTGAGTGTCGGTAAATAAGTTTTATTGCTTATCAGTAATCAAGGAGAATAAGGTCAGAAAAGGAAAATTGATAGACAGTTATTCATTATAAGTATTTCATGGCATGCATATTGTAAGGGACATAATAATCTAAGGTTTATTGATTAGTGGTTAAGTTTAAGGATAAATTTTTGAGGCCAATGATTCACGCCCCTCTCAGTTATTACTAACAAATAATATGTCCTAGGACCCCTTATGACCCCTTACAACCCTTTAGGACTCCTAAGATACATGGTAAGGGGTACTTAGGGGTCCTAGGAAAAATTAATGTGTTGTATCACTCCTTATGACCCCTTAGGACCCATCTCTCTACATCTTAGGGGTAGTAGGATTGTTAAGGGGCCTTAGGACAAATTAATGTTTCCTAGGACCCCTTAGACCCCTTACAACCCCCTAGGGCACCTTGCCACACACTAATGAATGGTAAGGGGTCCTAAGGGGTCTTATGGGGTCCTAATGCACATTAATGTGTCCTAGGACCCTTCATAACCCCTTACAAATATTTAAGACACCTTAGATATATGATAAGGGGTCCTAAGAGGTCATAAGGGATCCTAGAACCCCTTATGACCCCTTAGGACTCTCAAGGACCCCTCTCTCTAAATTTTAGGGATTGTAAGGGTTTTTAATGTGTTGTAGGACTTCTTAGACCCCTTAAAACCCCTTGGAAAACCTTACCATACACTAATGAATGGTAAGGGGCTCTAAAGGGTCATTAGTAACCTTAAGGGGTCCTAGAACACATTACTGTGTTGTAGGACCCCTTACAACCCCTTACAATAAGATAATTAATTTTAAGAGGTCCTAAGGGTTTCTCAGTCATCTTAAGGGGTCCTAGGACACATTACTATGTCGTTGGATCCTTTAAGACCCCTTATGACCCCTTATCATACACTAATGTATGAAAAGGGGTCTGAAGGGGTTGTAAGGGGTCTTAAGGGATCCTATGACACATTAATGTGTCCTAGAACCCCTTATGACCCTTTATTACACCTAAGATGTAGGGAAATGGGTTATAAAGGGTCATGGGAGCCCTAATGACCCCTTAGTACCCTTTAGGAATCCTCTCTACATATTAGGTGTCATAAGGGTTTTTAACTTGACATAGAACATGTCATTGTGTCTTAGGACCTCTTAAGACCCCTTAAGACCCCTTACCATAAACTAATGTATGGTAAGATATTGTAAGACATCTTAAGGTGTTCTAAGACACATTAATGTGTCCCAAATATCCTTATAACCCCTTAGGTCACTTTAAGATCCCTAAGATGTATGATAAGGGGTTGTAAGTTGTCCTAAGTGGTCATAAGGAGTTGTTGGACATATTAATGTTTCCTAGGGCCACATATCACCCCTTACAACCCATGAAGACCCCTCTCTCTACACCTTAGGGGTTTTAAGGGTTGTTAAGGGGTCCTAAGACACATTAATGTGCCCTATCATGACTCCTTATACCCATTATCACCCCTTAGGACCACTTACCATACACTAATGATGGTAAGGGGTCCTAAGGTTTACTAAGGGTCAAAAGGGGTCCTAATACACATTAATGAGTCCTAGGACCCCTTCTGAACATTTAGGACCCTTGAACACCCATCTCTCTACATCTTAAGGGTCATAATGGTTGTTAACATTTCTTATGACACATTAATGTGTCATAGGATCCCTTAGACCACTTACAACCCCTTAAGAAGGTTTGAGAGAGAGAGAGGGAGAGAGGGAGAGAGGGAGAGAGAGAGAGAGAGTGAATTAATCATCATAGGACACTCTTTAGAGTTCTAAGTGGTTCTAATATATCATAATGGGTCATAATGGGTCCTAAGTGGTCCTACAATCCTTTAGGAACCATTACAACCCCTTAGGACACATTATGACCCATTAGGATCTCTTATGACACATTAGGACCTCTTACAACCCCTTCAAATTCACTAATCATTGTAGGACACACTAATGGGCTCTAATGTGTCCTAATATTTCTCAAGGGGTTCTAATGGGTTATAAGTTGTCCTATGCACCCTTAGGACCGATTATGATACCTTAGGACCCATTAAGACCCATTATACCATGGTAGGACCCATTATAACCCCTTAGAACAATTAATAGTCATAGGACTATTTAGAGAGAGAGAAGGTGAGGACCCATTACAACCCCTTAAGATGCCTCTCTCTACATCTTAAGGGTCATAAGGATTTTCAAGGGGTCCTAGGATATATTAATGTGTCCTAAGACCCCTTAACATACACTAATGGATGATAAGGGGTCTTAAAGGGTCCTAAGACACAATAATGTGTCCTAGGACCCCTTATGACCCCATACAACACTTTAGGACTCCTAAGATGCATGGTAAGGGGTCCTCAGGGGTCCTAGGACAAATTAATGTGTTGTAGCACTCCTTATGACCCCCTAGGACCCATCTCTCTACATATTAGGGGCAGTAGGACTTTTAAGGGGCCTTAGGACACATTAATGTTTCCTAGGACCCCTTAGACCCCTTACAACCCCCTAGGGCCCCTTACCACACACTAATGAATGGTAAGGGGTCCTAAGGGGTCTTAAGGGGTCCTAATACACATTAATGT
>MU214118.1:3059-19443 GCA_018584345.1 Thuja plicata | reverse complement strand
TCTCTTCCAATATTTTATATCTTCTTTATTGATTTATTTTGATGACAACCACCTCATGTATTTTCCAAGATCATATATAACTTGTTTGACACTATTGGCGAAGTGGTGTGGGAGAGATAGAGGTAGACCATACTGCAATATTTGTAAAATGATGTTATCAATATTTTATAAAAGAATGCAATAAAAACTACATGCAGTATAAAAATATATAGTCAATACAAAATAACATGAATTACTTTAATAAATGTATGCCAATCATGTGTTTTCATCCCTGGCCCAAATTCACTTTTCTTTGATAGTAGATCGTTTATGTTTGTAGCAAATCCTATGGGAAATCGTATTTTTTTATGACTTCTTTTATAGCATTGCTCTTCTGCTCTGACAATAACCAACTAAGGGCATTTGTATCAATTTGGTCTCCATTGTTATTTGATCAAATGACATTTTTCATTGCATGGTTGGATTCTTCAATGTCACTATAAATTTTGACAATTTTATCTTTTTCACGCCTTCTATCCAAGATTTTCTATAATATCTCTGTTACATTCTTTCCAATATGCATAGGATCAAACAAATGCACGATTGGGAGTTGCTCGTAGTATGGCAACCTACTAAATTGCCTAGGATAACTTTTTAGTCCTTTTGGAAGTTGGTCATTAATGCTTTGATGACCTTCACGAGCATCAATTACATTATCAGTAAACAAAACATAATATCAAAATATAAATTTCAAACAAAAACCATCAGATGGAATGACATTACCTCGATGATTTATTTTATTGTATGCCAACTTCCATAGGCGAGGTGTCATTCTCTGTGACTTTGATGTAGTCTCTTCTTTCCCATTGAAAAGATGTTTTTTAGTAATTCGGTACTTATGATTTTTGTGGAGAAAGTGTCTATTCTCATCGAACACCTTCTTTCCTAAACTTTTTGAATGACGAGATTTTGTCTTTGGACCACAAACTGGACATGCAAATTTTCCCTTTGTCTGAAGATCTATAAGATTGTGTATTATTGGATTAAATATGTTAACTTTGTGTTAGCGCTATAACATACCAAAACATAGGTGTTAAGAAGAGAACATACCAGAAAAATGTGTTAGCCCAAGAGCATCATGTATTCTCCATACAAGCATTGCATGGAATTTAAATTGTCTTTGTCCTATTGGTCTAGAGATGTCATACATAGTGACCCCATTCTATAACACCATCAACTCATCAATAAGGGGCTCAATATATACATTAATATCTTTAACTTGGTACTTACCTAGTTGAATGAACAAAAACATTACATAATTATTATGACCATTTTGATAGATTATTTATAATAAATTAATTTAGATGACTATTAAATGAAAAAATACCTGGAACAATCAGTGCCAACATTATGTTCTCCCTCTTTATGGACATCCAAGGAGGAATGTTATTGTTGATAACAAAAACAAGCCACACCGAGTAAGTAGATCTCATCTCTCCAAACAGATTGACACCGTCCGCTGCCAATGAAAGCTTGAGATTACGAGGTTCTTCTTTAAAGTGTGGCTATTTTTCCTCTATTTCCTTAAATGTCAAACCATCTACAGGCATTCGCATAATGTCATCTTGACTTCTATTACGTGCATGGTAATCCATAAATTGTGCCAAGCTATTGCACCTGAATAATCATTGCAGATGTGGAATAATGGGAATAAACTAAAGAACCTTGCGAGGCACCTTTTTTGTTATTCGATCTGATCGATATCTACTAAGATGAAAAATAGGGCATTATGTTGAAAATTTATGTTGTTTATGATATATAATATGATCATTCAGACATGCATGTATTATTTGATAATCCATTCCAATATCTTTCATAATGGCAGATAATTCTTGGTATGAGTGAGGTAGAATGTTTGATGGTGGTAACAAACACTGACCTATCAACCTATGACCAAAAATATAATTTTTTAATTTATAGAATATTAATTGCTACACGATTCACCCAATGTTAAATGTAAGGGAATTATGATTAAAATAATGAAAAAAGATGACATAACTTAACATACATGTCATTGCTATGTTGGATAAACCATTCATAACCTTCAAGTCAACCAACAACAATACAACGACAAGAAGAGTTATTTGGGAGCCTTCATATAGGAGCTCGTGTGCCTTCTCAAGTATAGGTACATCAAGGTCTGCGTCAACATCATCATCATCATCATCTTGATCATCGTGATCTTCTTCATCATCGTGATCTTCTTCATCATCGTGGTCTTCTTCCATGGGATCATTACCTTCTACTTCTATATTCACACCTCCATGTTCCCTCATTTGGAAATCCACGTTCTCCGAATTCTCATGGTCCATAACATGAAACCCAGGGTGGTTGACCTATATGAAAATGATGACCATGATGTCATCATCAAATCATGTCGTATGTATTTTATAAGTTATTAAAATACATACCAATGGACGAAATTCACTTCCCCCTTTAATGTGACCATGCTACCTACAATGTTCCTCAGTTTTTTTAATTAGATATCTTCGAGTCTTTAAGCCCTTACAAATTTTGCAAGGACAATAAAATTTTCCATCAACTTTTCTTTTTAAGTTAGAACACAGTGTAGAAATTGTCTCCCTATTTTGTTGTGCATTGATATCGTCAGACATGGTCTTTCTTGATGTTCCAAGAAGAGAAATTCTTGGAACGTATAGGCCCGGTCTGAAAAAATCAGCAAATAAAAACTAACATGCAAAATGCTAAATAATGATAAAAAATAAAAAATAAAAAATAATGATTTTATGCATAAAAATTGATTATCTTGAAAGAGTAGTATTGCATCATGCATTTGTTTGAAGTTTGATCATATTTAAATATATTGTTACAAATTTTGTGGGCCCTAAGGTCGGGGAACATAAATCTTTGTGACTGTACTTGTGCATTTCATTACACCAATTTAGTTTTTTTTCTAATTTCTTAAGAGTAAGGGACCCTCACACTTTAGGTAGACCATGTGGCTTGTGGGAGGTGTCCATATGTGTATTATATATTCCTTTATGATGCTCTGAATGCAGGAGGAGATAGGGAGAAGAGAAGACAGTAACTATTCTTGTGTAAAAGTGCTCAAAAGGGTGCGGCCTGGATATGTTTTGTAACTTTCTGAAGGGTGTTTGAAAACCTAGTTTGTTCACCAAGTGTTTTGGAAGATTTTGGAGATAGAGGTTGAATACCTGATTGAGAGGGCTACTAGGAGTAGGCCTAGAACAACAGTTTGATCTTGGGGGTCAAAACAAAGACAAATATTATGGCTCATGTCTGAAACCCGATTGCCTTACTTGCTTGACCACATAGCGCACTAACTTGGTCCCTAGGTGCCTTGGGTACACAACTAAGGCCTCATAATGCCAAATCCCAAATGCCAAACTTGTAAGATTTCTCTACCTCCTTGTCCTTGTAAGAAATGGATGAAGGAATAGGACTACTGTCATAAATCAAAATAATAGACTTGCTGTTATGTCTTATCATGCTATCCTTAAAAAAACCCTCTTCCATAACTTCATGTGCCCTTGGAAGTGCAGCTCCAATTGGTAGCATAGGTGCTTTGATTTCATGTAAATGGAAAGGTATGATACTACTGTACTTAACTAAAAATTTAGGACTGATTGTACCCTTCCCTTTGTTTCCTTGGTAATCCTTAATAGCTGATTTTTTTTCACTCCCATCCAACTTCAAGGTGCAATATAAGTGTAATAGCTCCAATAGTCTCCAAGTCTTAGCATGAATGTTAAGCATTGCAATGCTCATGATTTCCTTAGTAGTAACTAGAAAAAACATTCAAGAAGTCTGAAACTATGAACTCTCATTTCCTTGACCAAGAAGAACTTGTCAACTCTCCTATACAAGGGTGAACCATGAAATGATATGACTGGTCTATAGCCAATCAACAAGCTCACAACTAAACATATGGGCCTTCCCATGCCACATAACACTTTAAATCTACCAATCTGATCAATGCTCTAATCCTTATTGAGAATCTCATCCCAATCCACCTGCACATGAAACAATAGGGACACATGGTGGGTGGTAAGAATATGAGCAGCGCATGTAAGTCTAAAACTTTCATCTTTATATCTTCCAGGGTCACTCCTATGACTCCCAACCACCTCCATTACTTCTTGTTGAGAACCGCTAGCATGGACACCCAGCCAAGATTGATTCCCAAGGACCAATGCATCACATGAAGAAACCACATTCCCAAGTGCCAAAACATGCCCTATGCACTCTAGGTCTACCTCTTCATCCACATATATAATAGCCAGTGGTCTCTCTCGAGAGTAACCAATATCCCGTGATGTGAATGAAGATCACCCTCAAGTTGGAAATCACGTTCCAACCCATGTCTTGAGTCATCCCTTGAAACCAATACCATGTTATCTTTCCCATGTGCATTGTTAGAACCAAGTGATATTCCACCTCCTATCTCATACAATGGGTTGTCATATAGCTCCTCAACTTCCATCTCAAATAATGGGTTATTGAAGGATTCCCAACTCTAATTTTGTAGATAAGGTGAACTATTGCTATGGTAAGGGTATAAATCAAAATTATCATCCCTTTCATAAGTGACTCCATCATAGTCCTAACTATCTTGTGCAAATCCTACAACCTACATCCCACAGTCACTAGATACCATGCGTCTAGTTAGTCCTATAACGAAAATTTCCAATAGCATATGCAACACTCATCTTGAGCTTTATCTATATGCTATAAGATTAGGAGGAAATGTATAAAAGTACATAAATTGTTTGAGAAAATGCTATGATGTAATGACCTATATCGACTTCAAATATAATCACTGACACTGGTAGTTTTTAAGCAAATGCCATTGTAAATTCAAACAAAACCTTTCTAGCATCTTCCCACTACATGCTAAACTGGATGCTTTGGATCAGGGATTGTGCCCTGTTAAGTTTGATAGTAAATTCAATTCTGTATCCAGAGCACACTATGCAGTTTTATTGATATTTTCTTGGGTGGCATATCTTAGACTTACCAGCTAGATTCAGTTTGCTTGAATATTGTTTCCTACTTCGGATAAGAAATAGTTACTCTGTTACTATGACTTCATTGATCTAGGTTACTTGTTCATGGAAAATGCTCGTAGCATTTGTTTGCTCCAGTTTTTGACTTTCTATGTAATTTTATTATCAAACAATTTGATTCTAGGAAGTGCCCCAAAAATAAATGGCATTTTCAAGATGTCAAAAACAACACAGATTTAACAACAAAAGAATAAAAAGAGTGTTCTTTGGAAAATAATTATGTGAGTTTTTTATCAATATTTGCGATCACACTCAATTATTAATATTTGAGTTTATTTGAAACAATTGTTTGAGATTTTTTATCAGAAAGGGGAACAAATGATGACAGATCACTGAATATGATCTAAAACATTGATAACATAAAAGTCACACAACTGTTTCCCAAGAAGCATTCTTATATTCTACTTGTGGAAAGCTTATGTCTGCTAATAACAGCAGAAGTTATGAAATTATCGTAAGCAGACATAGCCAATCAATAAGAAGTAATTGAGTTCATTCTTCAATGATGAGGGTTCCACAGTTGATCCCCATATTAAAAGCCAATCCATGGATCATTCGATTCATGTTTAGAATGATCCATGTTCAGAATGACTCAGGTTTGCTGTGATTAACTTCCCTTGATTCATGAGCAGAGTTTCTCTATCATTCAACTATGTTGTAGAGTTGGTGATTGTTTTATTTTGATGTCAAAGTTTTCTTGATCATTCTCTAGTTTCTATAGCTTCTCCTTGATCTTGAACATGTGTTGTGCAAGCTTGTGTTGGCATTTGGAGATTCTTGAGGAAGGCTAGACTATTTAAACACTTGAAGGAGTATGTTGGAGTAAAACTTTTAAAAAACTTTGAAAGGAGTATTAATATTAGAAAACAACATCTATTCTTCTCAATATATTTCAAAAAAACTTCCTAATTGTGTGAAGTATGAAGATCAAGAACAACTTTTATTCATGAGAATTTCTTATAAAAAATAGCCTGATTTTATTGTACATAACAGACCAAGCCAATTTAATATTCTTGCAGCCCCAGAAAATGCNTTTAGGGTTTCATTACAATGATAGATTGGGTAACCAATGGGAATGGTAATAAAACATAGATGTGGTCTCCAACTGGAAGCTAATGATGGAGCAGATTGCAGGCAAGTATTTGTGACATAGCATCAACTTTAGATTTACATAGGGCTATTATAAGGTCTGCCTCTTATTTTTTTGAATTTGCACCTCCTTTTAGCATCAATTCTTTGTTCAAATGATTGCTTAGGAAGAAATCTTCCATATAAACACTTGAGAGGAAGGTGATCAAATATTGGGCCACATTTAGTCATTAACAAAGTTGGTGATCAGAGGCCAGCTCCTCCATGAACAATGTTAGCCTAGAATTGAAAATAAAATCTATAGAATGGTAAACTGAAATGAATTATTTATTTCATTGTTATCAAAACTATGTACAACAGAGAAAATAAGAAGCATATAAATAGAAAAGGCAACAATAAACAGTTATAAACTGATATACAAAATTGCTTGAATAGGAAACTAACAAAAACCTAAACTGAAAATAGAATATTAAACAAACTTATTCTAATATGAATGATCCTGATATGATTAGACATTAACATCCCCCCTGTAATCTGAAGGCTCTAAACCAAGCATTCCATGAAACTTCTCAAATTTTTCTCTGCCCAATGCCTTGGTAAGGATATTAGCTGGTTGATTTGCAATGGGACAATATTTAAGGTGTATGCTGCCTATCATCAGTGAATTCTCAACTATCCCCAACAACACTTATTGTGATTTGAGACATACTTGTTTTTATAGATACACACCTCTAGGTCTATGAATTGAGACATCCTCACCTTGATAAGATCCACACATTTAATAATGTAAATACAACAATGTCAAAAGTAGATCACTTACTACAATAAATGTTTCTAGGTTAAGATGCCTTAATATCCAATATATCTAAAATAGACTAAACCTTAAGGAAAGGTAATGGTGTACAATACTTCTTATGGAAGAAGCCACTCCATGTTGTATTTCCAAGAGATCCCAAACACAATACTATACTCATCACCTATCCTTACAATGATAAATCTTGTTTATAAGTTATTGAACCAAAATTGAGTATGTAGATAAGGTATGTTGGTAAGACAAAGGTTGGGTATATTTTGCAAATGTCCATACATAAAAATATAAATTTATAGCTCCTCCTTGGCACATTCCTTGTACATTTATACAAATTTCTGACTAGTTTACAAGAAAGGGCAAGTGTTTGCCAAGGGAAAGTTGGTTTTCGAGTCTCGTGTATGGTATGTGGTAGTTTCTGTAAAGCATCTTTGCAATTTGATTGGGATGCTTATAATTTTGTGTTAGTTGATGTATGGCATCAACTAAGGCAGTTTCTATAATAGGAACATATGACAGAATGAGATTTTAATATAACTTTTAAAAACTATTATCTGTGCAATTTCTCAGTCCTTTTGTTGATTGTTCTTGGTAGTTCTGTGTACAAACAACAAGTTGGTTTGAAGTTCCAATGGTTAATTTATTTTCTATTCCTCCTCCCTACTAACAAATGGTCAAATGGTCAATGGGTAATGCAGTGAAATGTTTGATTCAAAATCCAAATCAACGTCTCTACAGATGCTAGGTTTGTCATGATTCATTTGCTAGGTTTGTCACGTAAAAACCATATGCAATTTATTCATCTTATATGAAACAAAGAAACCCTAATTGGGTTACTCAAATTGAAAACTAATAGCACTTTGTAACCCATATTGTTGCAAATTGACAAATAGTTTAATGCCAAATAAACACAATACAAATAGAATGAGAACAATCGATACCAACCTAATTTTGTGTAAGTCTAAAACAAATCTGCCTTCCGTTTGATCATGCACAGATGGTGTTGGTTCAATAAATTCAACGCATATGTACTTTGTGCCTTCTATTCATGCCCTCCTTCAACTCTTCTTCGTTGCATAATCACAATGAATTGAAATGAAACTTTTTTTTAAAGTTATATTGATCGTGTTTGTCACAATTACGACCAAATGTCCTGGTTGTCATAATTTCGACCAACACGGGTATGGATTAAAACAAAAATCAAAGTTTTCCTTCCATTTTCTAACCAAGAAAAATAAATGTAATGCATGGTGGGAAATTTAGGTTAAAATTTAGGGTCAAATGTACTAGTGCATCCTATAGAGAAACCATGTCCTCTCCTATCTAGTAACATGAATCCCCCTATCAAACTGGCCAAAACCACTAGCAGAATTGGTATCCCCCATTTCTCAAATATGCCCACTCAATAACGTATCCACCCCTTGATGGATCACCATATACTCTCCTCAATTCATCAGTCTCGCTGACCTCATCCACATCATAACACATAACCTCTCCAATCACTGATATCCTAAGAAACTGATAGATGCACTCAGGTGTCACTATCATCTCACCAGTTAGTAGATGGAATGTATTGTGGTCACTATGCCACCACTCTGCTAAAGCTATCAATCTCCCCTATTTACCCGATACTGAGCCATATCGAGTAAAGACGCTCAACCACAAGTAGCTATCATGGCACACTTTTCCTATGATAATGTCTCCCTCATTCTAAATGACCTGGGGTACTAACCCACATCATTAGAATAGGTAAATCATCTTATCACACAAACAATGTTAAGTCAACATCCATCGATCATATATCAAAACAATGTCAACTATTAGGCACCCTATCCGGTCAATGAGATTTCTATCAATCTTGACGAGCACATCAAATTATAAACTCTCTATATCTTGAGGTTGAATCATCCTACTTATCATCAAAAATTAAAAATCACATCGAGAAATATTGACTAACATCATAGAAAAGGAAAAATCACCAAAATTCAAGTTCATATACAAAGTTTTGCAACATATATAAGAAAAAGGACATACGCAAAATTTTACAGCTTAAATGTGAAATATTGTTCTATGAATGAGCAGTTTTGGTATATGCACAAATGTATCGTGTATATGTGAAACTATTTACTCCATATGCACAGTTTTAGTATATGACAATATTTCTAAGTTTATGCAAAAAAACTTCAAAGTACCATAATTCATCATAATTATATGCAAAACAATACATGTCCTATGTGAAATAATCTAAAGCATACACACAAAAATCGAGGGCATATGCAAAAATTTAATAATCATATGCAAAAAACAAAAAAACCTAGCAAGATTAATCAAATAAAAGGCACAAAAATTGAGGCAAATTACCAACACGCTGATCACAATAAGGGTACTCACTGGTGGTCCATAATACAGAGGTGTCTGATGTTGTTAGATGCACTCAAAATGATGCCCATGCACGGGAATCACCATGGTGAGAATGAAAACTAAAAAATGATGTTTCACCTTTATATAGTCTATTTTTTACCTAATGGGTCTTTTGGGAACCTATTGGCACATTGTTTCTTCATTAAATCAAACCAAAGTTTCTACTGGGGCATCCTTATTATTTATTTTTATTGGAAAATGAATCAAAATATTCAAATCATATAAAAAAACTAAAAAATTGCAAAAAATTCAAAAATCATAAAAATTGCAAAAATCATCAAAACATTACCAGACCACTTCGATTCATTTTTTGAGGGGGCATACCATCATGTAGAATTAAAATTTTCTCAATTGGGGCACTTTTCAAAATCGAGGACATGTCGGACGTCAAATTTTCACAATTCCAAATTGGGCATAAAAATCAATCAAAGTTTAAATCAATGGTTCATATCAAATTTTTATCATCATTGGGACAACATCGAGTCATCAAAATCAATCAGGTCAGCATCACATTATCAGAACATTCAATCGACATCGAACAGTTATTCTTTGAACCAACACGCTTCACACTTTCATTCAAAGAGGGGAAAATGTATATGCCTAAAAATGGTCAAAGAACAAATTAAATTAAATTTAATCCATTTGGATTAATTAATTATGTAATTGAATTAATCATTAAATTACATAGTTCTTTAACTAATTAAATTCAACACATTCATAAATCATACATGACTAATTTTTAATTAATTCATTTGAATTAAATACTCCTAAAAAGTCTCACCTACCACTACATGATGAAAACCAATTGAACCAATGAGAAAGAAGGAATGAAAACACATAGATCACCAAAAGGCTTTGCAATCTTAAACATTTAATCTTAAAAGAGAATCTTGTCCACTCAAAGGGGACACATCATTCAACTTAACCTCAACTATACCTTAATCATGGCTAATCTAATTCACCCTTACATCTTGGGGAAATCCTATAAATAGGATGCATATTTAGAGTACCAAGATCTACCTTGATACAAACATGGGAGGAGTTTCCTAAAGGGGATGGTCTAAACCATGCAGGCTATGTCACACATTGGAAACAAACAAAGCCAGGCATAAGAAATGATAAACAACATGCTACAATAGATCTTTGAACTATCACATAATCAAAGATTTAGATCAGATTACACTGCAACATGCAACTTTACATTCTTAGGCTCACTTTCCCATTATCATAAATAAATCCTACAATCCTAATCTCCAAGAGGTATAATTACCACTTATTTAATCACTTCCTGTTGCCTAAAAACAAAGATCAATTGCCTCAACATATTAGAGGCTTCACAGCACATATGTCGACCCAGATCAATTACATTTTCCAAGAACAAGAAAACACAATACCAAAATTTAGGCTAGGACTCAAATTAAGAAGAACTTCCTCAAAAGAATTTGAAATAAAATGCTCACCCAAAGGGAGGTCAGCCACGAGCTTACGGACATAGAATGATGTGCCATGAAGGTGCGCAAACCAAAGAAATGGTGCGTGAGATCAAAAACTCCAACTGACCATTAGAACAAATTAAGAAGATACAAAAATGAACAAGAATCCACAATATCTCCACAACAAAGTATCCAAATGAGGTGCGAACCAAGAATTGAGAAAATCATGATGTCCAAAATATACCCTAAGTTTCGCATTAATAAATGATCCAAATCCAAGGTACGCTACTAAAAACACAGAAACTAGCTAACTAAGAATAACTGAAAGGAAATTGTTTTTGGGTGATGCAAGATTGCCAACGACCCAAGGATTCTTATGCATCACACCTTCATGCAGAGTAATTGCATAATGCTAGTTTGTGCATTCACTATCATCAAAGCAAAGGCATAATGCTTGTTTAGACATTAACATATATCAAAAGCATAGGCACAACGCTGGTTTGCATAACATTTCTTCATTTAAGCATTGTTATAATAGAGAATTTGCATCATAATGTAGTTATTTTGATCATTTAGAATAACATTTACATTCATATTAGCTTAATTCATCTTATAATCTCATTTTCTAAGTTTTCACTGGAATATCAATTTGCAGTTGAGAGCATTAATCAAGTCTTTAGAACTAGAGAGTCATAAAACGATCATGATTTGTTTCAACTCATTCCCTTAAACTAATCTTTATGTTGAATTGATTCGATCATACTAATGCTTTATGAAGGTTTGTGATACTCAAATTACACACACATAGTAACTTGTTGACAAACATGAGGTAGTATAACATTAATCATATAGCAACTTAATTTGATATATTGCATGCCAGGAAGAAATAACAGGATGTAGAAGCAACATTAATTTAATACTACCCCCGCGATTACATGAAGATAAGATATTGCAATACAAGAGAATGTCAAGTATTAAAGAAAAATACAAAAGACTAGATTTTAGAGCACTAGAGGATGAAGATGGTCAAGTATTCTATATGTTTTTTAGCAAAAGCCATGGAATCGAGAATAAGGTGTGACATACATGATTTTCTATCAAAAGATGAAATATTTTTATACATGTTAAATAATATGAAAAAAGGATCACAAGAAATACATATACAAGAGGTGAATGCACGAGAAGTTTTAGATTTCAAGCATCATCCTATAGAAGGGATTCTAGACAATAAGCGAAGCAAACTATGGTCCTATGCATTTCAATATAACAGAAAGAGGAAAAAAACTAGGAGATGACCAAGTAGAAGAGAAAGACAAGAGATTCATGATATAAGGATTATGATAATACCCTATTTTTTAAATTGGATCTCTAATTTTTAGCTCCTCATTTTAATTGTATTTTTAATAATTCTTTATGTATGCAATGAAAATAGAGATATCATGTTCTTTATTCTTTAATTGACAATGATATAATACATTTAATAGAAAATAATAGTAACTTTTATGTGAGTTACAAGTTACAAGCTTTTGACAAAACTATTAGATTAGAAACTTGATCAAATTAGGGTACAAAAGTGATTGAGAACTATCATTCTAAAAGATATAAAAGGAGTCCAAACCTTAAGGGGTGCTACATGTTGAGGGCTCAAGTGTTCTTGTGGTATATTTGATCTTTTTAAAGAGCTTTGAAATGATTTCTTAAAATTAGGGCTCTTAAGGGGTCCTTTTGTAATCACTAATGATTTCAACTATGAGAACTCAAATGAGTACAAAAACATAATAATTGGAATTCCAAATGCTATTTGTAAATATTGTCAATCAGATATTACAGATCGGGGCAGGTGAATTACAATCAAATATTATTGATGCCACTCCTCTATTTTACCCAGTACGCATTTCATGTCTGACTGTCAATAATCTTTAAATAAAAAATGATTTCAAATGCCTACCAACCCCATTGACGTTGCCTTCTCTTGTCCTCATTCCTTTCTTTTACATGAATCCACTGTCGTTCACGCACTTTCCTTTGATTATACAGGTCCACAGATCACACGACTCCTGTCTTTCTTCCACGGCTCTCGTCCTTAATCATTACTCTTAAATGAATCCGCTGTCTTCACTCGCTTTCCTGTTCGACTCATTCAATCTCTTTAACAAATATGTACTCTATTTTTGTATCCGTGTAATTTAATTTCGGCTTAAACACCTATTCGAAATTTGAATTTTCAATGTCTCTGTTTGTTCAGTGATGAGTTGAGGCTGCTCAAGAATATTGTGAATACTGTACAGAAAGAAATGAGCAATGTGTCCTTAGTGGTTGCAAAACATCCAGTAGGTCTCAATGAAACAGTAGAAGATTTTGAGAAGACACTTCAACTTGTTCAAGGTGATCAAGGTGTACAAATTGTGGGTATTTGGGGTATGGGTGGTTTGGGTAAGACCACCCTTGCAAAAGAATTATACAACAAAAGATCTTCTTCTATGGAGAGATCGAGCTTTATTTTTGATATTAGAGAAGCCAAAGGCATGTTGTACAAGAAACAGATTCAGCTACTTAATAACCTTGGTGTTTATAAAACATATGACAATATTGAACAAAATAAGGCAATTCTCTCAAAGCAATTGAGATCTTTTAAGGTTCTCATTATTTTGGATGATGTGGATCATATAGATCAATTGGATGCACTCTTACCTATAAAAGACAACCTTGAAAGGGGTAGTCTCATAATTGTTACAACACGAGAATGTGAAGTTCTTATATCTTGGGGCATATCATCTATATATAAAATGAAACTGCTAGATTCATTTAATGCAGAACAACTTTTTTGTTGGCATGCATTCCTACAACCCTCTCCGTGCTATGGATTCGAGGAACTTGTTGAGAAGTTCTTAAAGGCTTGTCATGGATTGCCCCTCTCTCTTAAGGTGTTTGGAGGGCAATAATATGGGAAATCACACAAACAATATTGGGAGTTTGTGTTTCATAAAATCTCAAGAATATTGCCTAATGATATTAAAGAGAAATTAAAGGTAAGTTATAATTCACTTGATGATGAAGAGAAAGAGGCATTTCTTGATACAGCTTGTTTTTTTATTGGAGAAAATCAAAGTCTAGCTATTGAAGTTTGGGATGGGTCAGGGTGGAGTGGTCTACACAGCTGGTGGGAAAGACTTTTCAATAAGTGTTTGGTTGAACTTGATAGTTATAATTGCATAAGGATGCATGACCACTTAAGAGATTTGGGAAGAGAAATTGCAAGTCAATATTCGCCCTCCCGATTCTGATTATCCCAGCAGATTATTGGTTCTGACAAACAAATAGAGGTGAGCTTAACAAAAAAAAATTTATTGTATGATAAACAATGGAAAGTCTGCTTAGAAAGAGAGTTCTGCTAGTCCTATTTTGCAATCAAATCTTTTTAACAATTTACCTTTTTATTTTGTGTGTTTGAACAGCCAATAATTTTTTTCCTTTTATATTCAGAAAAGAAATCGCGTTCGAGGAATCAAGGCTGCCCCAATTGGAATTGAAGAACAGTGGTTATTCAGAGTATGTTTGTCTGAATTGTTTTGTTTCCCTACAAATTTAATTGTTCGTTTAAATCTCTGCATTATCGAATTTTTCTGAATTTTTTTTATTTCCCTACAAAATTTAATTGTTTGTTTAAGTTTCTGCATTATCGAATTTTTCTGAATGTTTCATATTTTCTTATTCAGCATTCAGAGGCTTTTCAAATAATGTAGCAAAGAGATTGATTAATTAGTGAGTTTGTTAAATATCGTGGTTGCTACTCGCAGAGGCAATTAGAACCTAATATGAATGGAGAAATTTTGTTGCTCGCACCCTATTTAGTTGGATTAAAGATTTTGCTGATCAGCGGAGATGGATTTAATGAAGTAATAGGTAGAATATCAAGAGAGTTGATCTGGTTTCGTTGGTGGGGTGTTGGGCAAAGAAATCTTCCATCATGGCTTTCATTGAAAAAATTGAGGGTTTTACAACTTTGTGAAGACAATGAAGGGGAACAACTTTGTGAAGACAAAGAAGGGGAACATCAGTTAGAAGAGTTGTGGAAAGCTGAGAACGATGTAAGTAGTCTTCCGTTTCTGCACTATTAAATCTTATTTCATTTTATTTTAAAAAAATGCATTTTGTTTTATGTTTGGTTCGTTGAAAATGTGATGCAGGCACCCTTGGAGTTAAGACAGATAGATATTTCTAATTGCCACAAATTTCAAAGATTTCCGAATTCAATAGGGTGTCTCAGTAAATTGAAAAGGATAACAATCAATGGTAAAAATAATGTTAGTTGTCTGCCAGCAGAATTTTGTCATTTGCGATCATTGGAGCACCTCTGCTTACCCTATTGTCAAATATCTTCACTACCCAACAGTTTTGGCCATTTGACAAATCTGCGGTATCTCAATTTGAGACGTTGCTTGAACTTGAGGAGACTGCCAGTTACTTTTAAGAACTTGACACTCCTGCAACATCTCGATTTACATGAGTGTACACAACTCATACTTATGTCAGATGATTTCCAAAATATTACAGAGCTGGAGTTTTTGGACCTTTATGAATGTAGACAATCAGGAGAGTTGCCTCGTCACATCACAGATCAGACGTCCTTGAAAGAGCTAAATTTATATGGTTTGACAAGGTTAAGGGAGCTTCCAGTTGAAATTGGTGAACTAAGCAGGCTGCGAGAGATGAAGATAGGAGGTTTGTCGTACTGTCATGGTTCAATACTGTTATGAAAGCTACTCACGGAAACGCCTTCCAAATGTCAATTTACAGGGGAAAAGGATCAAATCTACTGAGATGCATAGGAAAAATAAGAACAGAGAAAATAAAGCGCCACACACAAGATAAAACACATGAGACAAAGATTTACGTGGGAAACCCTTACGGGAAAAAACCCACCACCGAAAAACCCCTCGAGCAACTTTGTATTACAGTAAACAAATTTACATACAATGCACTCCGGATTTTTCGTACAGGCTCACAGGCTCAGATTGTGTTACAATCAACCTGATATTACAACCATACAATTCTTCACGAATCTTGCAGCCATTTATGTACACTACAATTCATTACAGAATTTGGTACAAGAACGGTTACCGGCAAAACAGTTGTCTACCAACCATTTGTCACACATGGTGATTACTCACTTCAGCACTTTTGCCTGCCTCCGCCGACTGCTCTCTCCCGTCATCCTCCACCGTACGGTGGCCTTTGTTGTACGGTCCTCCACCGTATGATGGCCTTCGTCAATCTTCAACAATCTCCCACTTGACGAAGGACAGAGTTACTTAGCACGACTAACATAAACAATCACCAAGTATGCACACCGTTTTTGTTTCCATGTATCCATGAGCACCTGTAACTGATCAACCCATGCCAAACTCCAAATGCAAAACCACAATATCATGAAGTACCAAGCAAATGATCAATGTACTCAAAACACAAAAAACTAAACCAAGACCAATGTCAAAGTTCCAACTGCAGAATCAGGAACATAAGCATGACAATCATGATCTAAAACA
>JAGRRI010054493.1:0-38322 GCA_018584345.1 Thuja plicata | reverse complement strand
ATATCCATATATAACATCCTAACTATATTCATAAAGGTCTTGAAGCTCCTCAATACATACACAGAGATAAATACATACAAAAATTATACCTTTAGACAGTATGTCTTATATTAGAATCCTCGGGTATCGGTTTATGAAATCATTGTAAAAAAACTATAGGAATAGATCAAACAAGTATCATGAACAACTTAAGCTATAAGAAAACATTGAAACATCTTACTTCATTCAAAAACACAAAACTTATATTAGGGTTAGAGGGGTATTACACATATCCTCTTCAATTGCTTGCCTTTTCAATACATCAAGTATGTTCCATACTTTGTCTGGTATGACTATTTTAAGTTCCAATACTATTCTTTTAAACTTGATCATGTGAGAGATGATCATAGAATGAATTTTTTATTTGTCTCTCTCTTGGTATTTGTCATAGACATTCTTAATAGATCTATTCTTCCTTCATTAACAATTCTGTTCTTTAGGACTGTTAGACTAGGTCTGAATCCTACCTCAGGAGGGGCTTGAGTGTTCTTTAACTTTCTCCTTGTTGTCCTTGAGGATGGGTGACCTGTGGGAACTTTCTTCCTCCTTCTATTCAAATCACATGGTATTGATGGTGGAGAGGAATCTAAGTCAATAGTAGTTGATGGCATAGATGTACCTTCATCATATTTCTTCTTCTTCTTCTCGGGGATATCATCAAATTTTTCCATTTTCACCTCTACAACAGTTATCTCAAGTTCTTTTGCAATCTTAGCTTCCCTAGCCTTATCTAGGTCTTCTTGAGTGACACCATGAACTCTTAGGATGTTAGATGTAATCCTTGATTCTTTTCTTTTATTGTCTGGACTGTAAAAGACAGAATCAACTTGATTTTTCTTTTCTTTATAAGTACCCCATCTAGGTTCATTAGGGTCCTTAGGCATAGATAAGAGGACTTGTGCATATCCTTCCAAAAGTTGTTCTTCAACTTCATATCCAAGTGGGTGAATCCATTTTGTTCTAGGCTCAACTACCTCCATGTAGGTACAGTCAATTTCCACCATGATGCATATGGTGTCTTTGTATTTCTCAACTATCTTCTATTATAATCTGAACCTCTTTTGCATTTTGAACTTGAATGTTTTTATCTCCATATCTAGAGTCCTTAGCACTACTCTCTGATGTAGCCTTTAGTGAAATTTGTGACATGGTAGGTTTACTCCTGTCTAGGTAAAGATTAGCAACTTTACCAACAATGTGAAAGTATAGATAGATGATCAAAGAGCCAAATCTGAATATCTTGCTCTTGTCATGCTTGATAGCTCTAATTTTGTCAATCAGTTATGTACACAATATCTTACATATATTGTATTGAGCATTATCCTTTACCATCTTTATTTCTTCTAGGATAGTAGCTATAGATACACTATTTAGTCTTCTTGCATGCTGGAACTTATAACCTAGTATCATAGTGACCAATTTGATGTCATTTTCCTTAATGGGATCAATAGTCATTCTGCACCTATCACTCCTAGATAAGCATGCTTGTTCAACCTACTTCTTAACATCCTTACCAGTGGGAAGAACAAGTCCAGTCTTAGGAAGTCCAGTCATATCATGAATTAGGTCTGCATTAATGTGGACAGGAGCTTCACCAATCCAATATAGGTCATGTATCCTACTCAGTAGGATTTTAACCCATTTTGGCTCATAGAACTCATGCACATTAGAATACTTGAAGATAGGGTTATCAGTGAGATGCACATATTCATCTTTGAATGAATTTTCTAGTTTCATCATTGAAGCCATAAGAGTAGCTATGTTGTTATCTCCAATAGTTTCCTTCTTGCAATAAATATATGCACGAATGTCTTCTACATGTACGACTCCTAACAGAGTCTTAGAAAATACTCCTTCAACATCATCTAATATGGACTTGAATGGATGCTTATTGAACATGAATCTTTTCCTTTCAGCAATGTTAAATACAATAGGGGTTGCCATACGTACTTGTTACTTGATTAAATAGGGTTTCACAACAATTCTGAAATGAGGCAACTACTAGGGTTCTATTTCAATCTTTAATCCATTCAAAAACCAACCAAATCGATAACTTCCAATGCTTTGATGCTCAATGCTCCTGTGTTCTACCAATTTTATGATCTCAAATGCAAACAATGAAGATAATCGATTATTTCACCAATTTATATAAAGTTTTATGCATTTAATGTTTGTTACCGTATGCATTTTCACTGAGAGTTTCAAACTTCATTCTAAATTAAGTATAGGAAATGCATGCATGCATACTACCTTAGTTTATGATCACACACATGAATCCATAGGCACATACTCAGAGGTGAGTATACCAGTCACGTAGGGGTTTAGAGCTAGAATAGCTCCCCCTAAGACCATGAGGGTTAACTAACCAGAAGTAGAAGGTGCATCCACTAATGATGCATCAAATACCTTGTTATCATCATTATGCTTCTTTAATTCAACCCAAATTTTATCTAAATCTACTTTAGCTTGTACAAACTTAACTTCTCCCGATTCTTCAAATAGTGACTTTTTAGGATTCTCTTGTCTTTGTACTCTTGACCTGCAAAACCTTGAGATGTGTCTAGCTTTGCCACATGAGTGACAGATGATAGGAGGTTTGATGTTATTATTCATCATGTTGCACTAATCGGCTGTGTGTCCATTGTAATTACATATCTAACATGTAATGTTCTGATAGTTTCTCTGAGGTTGATTTCTCTGATTGTACTGAGTCATATTTTTGTGGTTTTTTTGTGACTGATTTCTTTGACTTGTTCTGCAATATATAGCCCTGTGACCAAACATATTGCAGGAGTAACAATAACCATTGAAAGGTCTTACCTCTTTAAAATCTCATTCCAAGTGTCCATGCTTGTTATAGGTATAACAAGTATAGTTAACTACCTTGTGTTCATCTTTGGGTGGTTCTTCTTTAGCCTCTTCAAGATTTTTAGTTTTCTTTGCTTCTGTAGATTCTGTTTGAGCTTTCTTTCTTTCTTGCATTAATTGATCTCAATTTGAGCTACACTGTATCCAACCCCAGTAGTATCACCTTTTAGCTTTTGTGCAATAAGATGAAGGCTACAACCTTCTGATGATTGATATATACTATATCAAAAATGAACTGTAGTAATGACACTATTGTCTGAACAGTTCCGTTTATGCGCTGATGATTAAATCACTTGTAGACTTCTACTTCATATTGAATTTCTCATATTTATTTTCTTAAAATCTTCTCTTCTTTCTTTTTGATGACACATTCATACAAAAGTGCATGTCTAATATATATATACATGCCTGAATAGACGTGACTGAAAACAAGACCTTAGTCGGCCCAATATTAACATTCAAAATACTTCCAAAAAAATTAGCTTAAGCGTGTTTACAATAATGTTTAAGACATAATTACTAACTTATTACAATAGGCTCATAGCCTTTACAAAACAAAATATTATACGCTAATCCAAAAACTGAGGTCAGCTCCATACTCTATTTTCTAAACTGTTAGTGCACTTAATCTTTCTGTAACTTTTTTGTACTGTCATTCCATACCATGCGTGTATAGGGTAAACATAAAAACATATCATAGAGCTTATGTATGAATGCACATAGCCTGACTTGATCTTACATACATGTGTTGGTGCTCTGATTGACTACATAACACTATTCTGTTCTATTTTCTATACTTAGCCATTTATGTCTTCCAAGTTTACTTGACAAAACTTCATATGACTTTGTTGCCATAATGAAAACAAAAAATAATTCATATACACCTTAAGTGTCAACTTTCCAACATAGGGTATAGTAAAGTCTTTCCAAAAGATGAGAAGACCCTGGATCTAAAGGGGAAAAGGCCATTAGACCCAAACACTCAATCATTTCCATCCCCCAAAAAGCAAAGGATAGAAGGAGAACAACAACAACAACAACAACAACAATAGGAAAATGTATACTCTCCTTCCCAATCTCCACTCTGTATTGATGAGAAAGCTATAGTAGAAAAATTGATACAAATGGGAGATGCCAGACAAATATTTGTCATAGCCCAAGAATTACAAGAAGGGGTGCCTGAAGTTCTGAAGCATGCTTCACTGGATCTAACTATGGTAGAATATGCTAGAAAGGAATTGGATCCCTTAACACAACAAGCCAGTGATAGGTTTCTTTCTTATGAAAATTTTGTTAAAGCTAGGGATTTTTTACAATTCTTATGGAGAATCCACCTAAATGAATTCAAAGAGAAATGCCAATAGAAGTGTAAGGAAAACCTACAAGGAGTGAAGAAGAGATTGAAAATGAAATGAAACAAGAAATTATATCTAGATTTGAGAAGATAACTCCTGAAGAGGGAAGGGCATTGGTTAAGAAGGAAGGAGTATTGATACTTCTAGAGTGGGATCTTGTAGATGCTATTGTTTTTGATGTTGTGAGAAAGGAGACCAAAACTATCCATACTACTGAGACAGAGGAAAGACAAGCATCTAAGGAAGTAAAATTTAGTGAAGATCACGCAGCCCTTGTTATGTGGCATATAAAAAGGAAGAGACATAAAGTATCTGGTGGAGGTGATCAGGTTGAACATGCAGGTAGATTCATAGTGAGAAGAGTATCAGACACCATAGGTGTAGAAGCAGCTAACCTCACTCTGGAAACAAAAAAATTGAGCTTGAATGTAGCTGAGAAACAAGAAGATGCATTCAAGATCCTGATGGAAAAATATGAGGTAGTCATGAAGGCTTATAACAATGAGAAGATCAAGTCCATTGAAAAGGATAAGAAGATTGCCTTCCTTGAAGGTAACCAAATAGTTTAGTTTGTACCTCAAAGGATGATCACACAAGATCCTCACCAGCCATCATCATCAAGCCCAATCATAACTTACCCTCCTTCCCCTGCACCACAAAGTCTCACCACACAAGAAAAATTGGAGCAAGAGAAAGCAAGATTAATTGCTAAAAGAACTAAGATGGAACAATCAAAGAAGAAGTGGGTTGAACAGTTTGCAACATTTAAAGAAGTAGAGGCATGGGTAAAATAGAAGTATGTTGACAAGATACATAACACCCTTAGGCATTTCACTCATGAATTAGTTCCTACTGCTATTTATTCATAGGGGAAGAAAATGTTCAGCATATTGAATGAATACAATGCAGATAAGGACAACTAGGATCAAATGGTGGATAAATGGAAGGGAAAGAGAGGAGAATTGAAATTATTTCATACCACATGCAAAGAAGAAAAAAGTGTTGACATTATCTTGATTGGTACTTATAAGTGTGTCAAATTATTTATGTACATGGACATAAGAAGGAGTATCATCATTAGGAATATAATGGATTTGAAAAGGGAATATTCAAAGGACCGATATGAGATGTTTCCCAATATTTTAAAGAAGAATGGTGATATAAAACATGAAGCACTATTGCACAGACAAATGAATGAGGCATTGGTAGTAAGAACCAATAGCATTGTTACTCTGGAAATTACATTGTTGTTTGTTCAAACTATTGAGATAGTCGGTAAAGCCAGAGCATTTTTTGAATTTTGGTCAGAAGAGATTGAGAAGGCAAGTGTCAACTGGAATGAGATTAATAGAAAAAAGGATGAATTCATTAGCTTCGCTTGGCCAAGTGATGAGGTGTATACCTCATAGAAGGAAAAGTATATTATAGTTGATCTAGAAGAAGGTGACAATATGCAAGAGGAAAATTAGGCCTAACAGATTGGATGAGATAGGAAAAGATGAAGATCCTACATCACCAGTATCAGAGACAACATACTCCAAGTGGCTGCTTCTGAACATTTTTGAAGTAGTTACAAGTACAGAGCAGTTAGAAGACAAAATGTGTTAAATATCTATTGTAACAAAGTGGTTATCACTTCATTAGTTATTTTGTCTTTTTACTGAGTCATTTGTTTTGTCCTTATTCCAAATGATCCATAGCTTGTTGCAATCCCATTCTATAAAAGGATTCCAAAGATCATTGGAAAGGGATTGGAAAATTTGGATTGAAATTTTTTTGTAAAGTTTCAATCAAAGGGGAATATAGTATAGTTTGTACTGGATAGTTGTAAAAAGATAGAAATAAAGCCGAGAAAATCTTTTGCATGTTATTGAAGAGGTTATCTCTGAGTAATTTTTGTATACTAGAATATGATTCTCTGAATTTAATTAAAAAATCCAGATTCTAATCTCTCTTGTGTTATGTGTCTTGTGAGTTATGAATTTTCTAATTCATTAGCATAGTCTTTCTCTATGTATATGTACTTATTTGAGAATTCTGATCTAGGATCATATTAAATTAGGCTCTAATTAATGAATAGATTCATTTGACATGTGCTAGGATTCTATTAGTAGTAGGGGTTTGGGATAGTTGTGTTATGATTTAGAATCTTTGATGAATATTTATTTCAGTATATTGTATCTGAGTCAGAGGGTAGCCCAATAGATAAAGCACTGATCTAAAGCTGACATGTTTTGTACTATTACATATCTAGTTGCATATTGGATGTGTTTTCCTATAAACAAACATTGAAATCCATTAAGTTTACATTTGTACAAGTTTGTTGTGAATTCATATCTCATGCTCCATTACATGGTTGATGTTCAATGGGTAATTAGCCAATTATCTAGTATCTCCCAGTCATGTTGAGTTATTATGAGATTACTACTTGATAATACAACATAAGAAATATCAGAAGGTATTGTAGGGTATCCCCCTTTGGTGTAGCAGGATGTAAAGAGTAGAAGTGTTTGTTAGAGTGCCTGTAGTTAGTCCTTTTATTACATGAATTGATATTTGGAGGTGGCTCCTCTATAAAACACTCATAAGAAGAAGAGGTTATTGTTGTTTTTATTTCAACATAAAAAGGAACCAAAAAGTACTATCACCCAAGACATACCCATTGATCAAGAGAAAGTTGTAGAATTACACTAGGGGCAAAACCTGGAACATGCCTTAATCAGCAATATACTCCAACAATTATTGCCATCTGAAGTGGGGACATCTTAGTCTTGATTAAACCTTAACCAAGGTATCCAAGATGATGAGGAAAGTGAGACATCTGATGAGCATTCTAGCACAATTGATTCCCATGAGTACGAGTGGAGATCTCTCCATAATTCTAAACCATCCATCCTAGACTACTCCCCTCGGTCAGTCACCACTAGACACCTTGAAGATATGTTTAACCAAATGACCATAGTGAACCATCCATGTATTGATAAGCATATCAATAAAAATTACTTAGGTGGTGCATCCACATCACATTCCAGGTTCATCTCTATCACCCCATTCCCATTTACCCAAGAAGAGTCATCCTCCTACAAGGACCTTTGTCTACTACACCCTAAAGTGATAGAGTGGGATCAACAAGGACAACATGATATAGATCTCTTTGAGAATGATGAGGCGATCACAAAATTCATGGGACTTAGAGAATTCATGCCATCATGGGACCACAAAGTAGCTTTCTCTATTGAACTTGATAGATCAGCCTATTTGGGGAGGATGCTCCTCTTTCTAGTCAAAAAAGAAAAAGAAAAAGAAAAAAAGAATAGTTAGTAAGTGAAAACCGCAAGGCACTTTCTGACTCAAAAAATGACAAAAATACAATAGAAGACATATCTTCTAGTGAAAACCTCATTGAGGCACTAGAGGATGGAAAGTAGGACCTCCTCCCCTTAACAAAGGAAAATTATGCATTACTAGCTGATGAAATAGAAGAATTCAACCTAGTTGATGAACAAAACCATAAGAATATCTATTTGGAAAAATCACTTACATCAAAGGAATTTGAGCAGTTCATTAGCTTCTTCAAAGAAAGGCAAGTCAATTTTACATGGTCCTACTATGACATGCCAGGCCTAGATCTGGAGCTAGTGTTACATCATCTACCATTGTTACCAAATGCCAAACCTGTCAAGCAAAAGATGAGAAAGATGCATCCACATGTTGCATTACTTGTTAAAGTAGAGATGAAGAAACTACTAGATGTTGGATTCATATGACCAATACCATATGCATATTTGATATCTAATCCCGTGCCAGTAACCAAGTATAATGGTCAGATCCACATTTGCACAGATTTTAGAGATCTTAACAAATATTTTCCCAAGGATGAATTTCCTTTACCAAATATGGACATAATTGTAGATCTCAAAGTAGGACACCAGATGTTATCACTGATGGATTGCTTCTCAAGATATAACCAAATAAGGATTGCACTAGAAGACCAACACAAGACTACATTTACATGTGCCTGGGGCACTTACTTCTAGAATGTAATGTCATTTGGCCTTAAAAAAGTAGGAGCAATATATAAAATGGCTATGACCATGATCTTCCATGATCTCATTCATAAAAAAAGGAAGACTATGTCGATGGCATACTAGCCAAGTCAATTCTTAGAGAGGATTACCTACAAGTGTTGGGGCTCATATTTTATTGAATGCAATAATACAAGGTTTGACTAAATCTAAAAAAGTGTGCATTCGCGGTCACTATAGGAAAGCTTTTGGGATTCATTGTGTCACATCGAACCATCGAGGTAGACCCAAAAAAGGTCAAGGCCATCCTTGATATGCCACCACTGACCAATCTAAGGAAATTAAGTGGTCTTAAATACAGGCTTCAATCCATAAGGTATTTCATCGACCAATTAGCAGAAAAGTGCCATCCATTCCAACATATACTACACAAAGATGTGACCTCAATATGGACATAAAAACATGACCAAGCATTCCAAACATTCAAGGAATATCTATTGAAGTCTCCCATATTGGTGCCACCCATTCAAGGTAGGCCACTACTTTTGTACATCTCGGCAACTGAGTCAACACTAGGAGTTCTCTTGGGACAACGTGATGACCAAGGCAAGGAAAGAGCTGGCTACTACCTTAGAAGAACTTAGGTAGGCTATGAGATCAAATACTCACCAATTGAAAAATATTTCTTTGCAGTAGTCTTTGCTTCTTAGAAGCTGAGACATTACATATTGAGCCATCAAACCAAGCTGATAGGACACAATGATCCCCTGAAGTATTTACTGAGAAAAGAAGCACTAACAAGATGACTCACTAAATGGGTGATGATCTTAAGTGAATTTGATTTAGAATACATGGAAACAAATATATCAAAGGGTAATTAATTTTGGATCAACTAGCAGAGGCACCCATATAGGATCATCAACCTATAGTGTCCAAGTTTCCAAATGGGTCCATTTTCATAGTACAACAAGTAGTAGAGCTTTGGCAACTATTCTTTGATGGATCATGCATGAACCACGGTGCAAGAGATAGGATAGTACTCATTACTCCAATTAATGATGTGACCCCTAAGTCTTTCCAACTCAACTTTCCATGCATGAACAACATAGCTGAGTATGAAGATCTAGTTATCAGAGTGAAGAAAACTATACAATGGAAGATCAAGAATGTCAAAGTATATGGTGATTCACAATTGATCATCAGCCAAGTAAACAATGACTACATGAAAAAAGATGAGAAGTTGATCCCATATAGAGAGTTGATGGATAGGTTGTGGCTTCATTCTATTAAATTGTATTCGAGAAAGTGCCAAGAGTTCAAAACAAAGCAGCAGATGTGGTGGCTATCATAGTATCCTTGATCGACATGCTGGGAAATGAGACTAGATTCCAATTTCAAGTAGAGAAACTCATGATACCAACACATCAAGATCCAATCATAGTTTTAGTGTGAATTCATGTTGGTCCTAAATACCCATGGTACCATGACATATACAATTACCTTCAAAGTAATGTCCTACCACCTAACTTGTCTAGGAACCAAAATAATTCCCTCATCCACCAAGCCTCTAGGTACACCCTTCTCACTAATACTCTATATAGAAGAAGTCTAGATGGAATGCTTTAGGATGTCTCACTTCCATGGAATCCCAAAGAGCCTTGTATGAGGTACATGAAGGAATTTGTGGAGCCCACATGGGTGGAAATAGTTTATCAAAGAAGATCATTAGAATGGGATACTACTGGCCCATCGTAGAGATAGATGCCAACATATATGTGCAAAGGTGAGAAAATGTTAGATTCATGGAGATCCTATCCATGTACCAACCCAAGAACTCAATCCCATCACTTCACCAAGGCCATTTTCTAAGTGGGGATTTGACCTAGTATGTAAGATTACACCAACCTCATCTAATGGACACAAGTACATCATTATAGCAATAGAGTAATTTACTAAATGGGTGGAAGATATTTCTCTCACCTACATCACTGGTAAGAATATCTCTATGTTCATACTAAACAACATCATCTTTTAGAATGGAGTTCCTCAAACCATACTCATAGATCATAGTACACCTTTTCAAAATCAAGATGTTGAAGATCTTTGTGAATAGTTCCACATCAAACAAGGTTTCTCTTCATTCTACTATCTCCAAGGGAATGTTCAATATGAAGCTTCAAACAAAACCATTCTAAAGATCTTAAATAAAATAGTTAATAAATCAAGGCAAGACTGACATTTACAGCTTAGTCCTGTACTAGTGAGAACTCCCAAAGGAGCTACTCCTTTCTCACTAGTATATGGATCAGAGGTGGTCCTACCCCTCAAAGTGGAAATCCCATCCCTGATAATCTCATTGAAGAACATCATTTTAGATGAATACTGTAGAGTAACAAGACTATATTAAATAGAACTATTGGATGAGAGAAGACAAAATGCATGCAATCAATTACAACGCTATCATAATCGACTTAGAAGGAACTATCACAAGAAAGTTAGACTACACACCTTTGAGGTAGGAGACCTTGTACTTATGGAGAATCAAAAGAACCAAGTAGAAAGGGTAAAAATAGGAATGTTCAAGCCTAACTAGATAGTGTTATGCCATGCATACCCGTCCCTACATTTTGTTGGAAAAATGTTGGGTCCCCCTTTTTTTTCTTTTTCCTTGTTCCTTTTTCTTTTGTTTTCTTCCAGACTTTGCTTCTGCGGGGTCATTATTTTCTTCTCTTTTGGTTTTTCTCCCTCTTGGATCCATTCTCAGAGTGTTCTTGTTTCTTTGTTTCGGTCGGATTCCAAACTCTGGGATTCTTTGCCACTGCTTCCTCTTTTGTTAGAAGATGTGGTTGCGTGGGATCCCCAGGCCTGGAGTCCAGTGGTTTTCCTTTTTCAGGACTTGCAGAAGGAAGCAATATGTTTTTACCCTAGGTTTATAAATAAGCTTCACCTGCCAATTTTACATTTACCGTGAACAAGATTACCTAAAGTGATTAAGAGCAATTAGAGCGAATTGGTGTTAAGTGTGATTTTCTTTGGAAGATTTAACATTGCTTTGTAGTAAAGTTGGCATTTGATCTTGTGCACATTCTCAGCTTCCTTGTAGGTTTTTTAGTGCTCATGGTCTATGAAGCTTCCCAATTTGTAGAGCCCCTCCCGTGCTCCTCCTCCTACATTTCCTGGTTTCAAGGTAGGCACTTTGGCTTCTTCCTATTTCTTTTGTTTTTTCTTTTCTCTTTATTTTTGGCCTTGTCTTCATTTTTGTTTTGCTTTGCTTTCTAGTTTTTCATCACCTCCCATTGGTGGGATAGCTCCACAAGAAGGTTGTCCTCCTTCCTTGCGCCATTTTTCCTGTAAATAGTGTAAATTCTTGTAAATTTTGTAAATTCTTTCAATTTATTTGTACATTGTCGTAACTTCTCTGTAGATTGTAAATAGTCCATAAGATAGGGTCATTTCCTATAAATTTAATGATTCTTTGGCTTCCCCTACAAATTAGGTCTTTATATTGGTCTATAAATTATCGTGTGTGACCCTTCCTACGGAAAGCTTGCTGCACTCTCCATGTTGTATACCCAAGTTTCAAGCTTGCCCACTTGGTGTTTGCCTGGTTTGAACTCGACACCTCACCTATTTGAGCCATGATAGTTTTATTTCTCCTATGTTGTTTCATCATTAATGGTGGGATTAAATTCCCCATGTGTAAGTGTTCAAAACTGTCCCATCTAGCATTCAATTCACCTGTGTCAAGACATTTGTTTCCATTTAATGCCATTATGTTGTTTATTGTGTGACCATGTGACAACCCACATTAGCCGAGTATGGCTCACTACCCAGTCATGTCAATAACAGCTAGTTTCTCCATACTCTAGGTGTGGAGAAGTCCCCCGACACTCATCCTATTTGTTGCATAAACTAAGTATCCCCGGAACCCCTAGGTGTTGATCAAATTCCATGTAAGTTGTTAACTTCTATATTTCAAAAATTTGATGCGGGATAACATCTTTTGAATAGGTGTGAAATGGTGGTGAACTCTCTAGAATCTGTAAAATTACTTTATAGTTTATCACATGTATTGACAGTTGTCTGTTCTTGCAAGTTTTATATCTTCCAACAATGATGTC
Organism: Thuja plicata; assembly: GCA_018584345.1. Classification (NCBI taxonomy): domain Eukaryota; kingdom Viridiplantae; phylum Streptophyta; class Pinopsida; order Cupressales; family Cupressaceae; genus Thuja; species Thuja plicata. Next base: position 25,914 of record JAGRRI010054493.1, on the reverse strand, counting down.
TAAAGTAACAACTCCTCTTGGAAGTGTTGAACTTATAAATACCTCTACTCGGGCAGCCACAAAGAAAAAGGAAGAGAAAATGTTGGCCAAGCTCCCATTAACATCCAAATACCCAAGAGAGGGTGTACTTGTGGGATCCAAATTTGATTCCAAACTTTAAGATATTACCAACATAGAGGCCAGACCATGGGTAAAACTACAATGCCTTGTCCAGACAATGTACCAATAGCGAGCTGCCGAAGATGATATGGAAAAGAATGTGGCCACCTTTGGAATTATCAAGGATGCATGTTTCCCTTGCTCGGTGCATGTGCTGGAACTGATGCTCCACCTAGAAAAGAACTACAATGCACCCACTCAAGTAGTTCTTCTTGCTGCCTCCCTACCACTAAATTACCCAGCAACCATAGCTACTCTTGATGTTGCCACCTTTGTTTTGGGACTGGGGATCCCCCAATTCAAGAATGATACTGTTATCTCTCAGGCTGTATCATTGAAGGAGTTTGACAAGGTTTCACAGCTCGCCTGACAACATCCCAACATCTCTCAGGCTGTATCATTGAAGGAGTTTGACAAGGTTTCTTGTAGGAAGGACTACAAGAAAATTAAGTTAGAGATCCCCCACAGGGACTTCAAGGAATGTGTACAGGCGGGGAACATCTATTTTTACAGACTCTTCAGGGAACCCCATGCGAGGGACTTTTTGGCATGGATGTATTATTTCCTATACTACATCACTACTCATTCACAGACCTTTGACTGGGCAACTATTATCGCTAATCATGTAGACTTTGAGCTGAATAATGTCAATCAAACATCAAAGTTCCACATGACTTCGTATGTATTATGGGCACTGTCAAAATAGAGAACCGCACTCTGGGGATTAGAAAAATTGGGCATTCTTGGAAATGGGCCCGGCCAGAATGCTCCATGGGATCATTATCCCCAAATCCAATGGGAAGCAAGATTCCCCAATTTTCGCTGGGTAAATAACACCTCATTTACCACAACATTTTGACACTTACTCAGGATTCTAGGTACCGACTGTCCAAGGAGGCAATTACCTTGGTAAATTCTTACGACAATTGTTTTATTCAGTTTCAATAGCATTCTTACATTCGGGTGACCGGATTCAGTGAGAAGTCCTACCTACTCCCCAAGCATTTTGGGGATAGGATTATTCTTTTGGAGTTCTACAAGTAAATCCTGGAACTTCACACATTCTATGCATTGAAGAAGGTCACCTCCAGTCTATTCCTGATCACTTGCAGGAACTATTCTTGCAGTCTTGTAGTGGCCAAGGAGGCTGACAATGAGTTGAAGAGTCTGGGACTGGTTGAGTTCCACCTAGCAAGAGACAATTTTTACCCACTCACAAGATAAGTGTTGCATTTCCCCAGGTGTCCACACCACACAAGGCTCATATTGAGGATTTGTAGGAAGGTTGCCAGGATGACTTCAACCTCTGGGGTCGAAGGGACTCAAGGACGACTAAAGGGATGATGAAGAGCCTCGACCTTCAGATCTTTCTAAAATATTTTTTAGATAATGGGTCATTGGAGGATCCATCATACAAGGCACATGGGATCAAAAAAATGGATCTCCCTCCATTGGATTGGGACACCCTGAAGATTTTGACAATTGAGGACGTCACTCAGGGCGTCATACAGTACAGTCACGATTATTTTGCACAAGTGTGCAAGAAGAGCACTCACAGGGGTCCAATTTTTGGGGGTTTTACTTCAACCTCTGGAGCTATAGAGTCAAGCAAAGATAAGGGAAAAGGAAAAGAGAGTACCCCAGCCCAGGTTCTACCCTCGGAGTTTCTCCCCATTTTGGAGCAAATTCACATTCAGATGGAGGTGTCTTGAAAACTAAGTCAAACGTTAAGTGGCTTGCTTTCCTGTGGTCTTCCATTTACTCTGGTAGGATCTGCCCTCTCAATAGGTCCCCTTCACTGGCAGTACTTATGAGATGAAAAATGGAGACCGAGGAGGAATATGCAGCTATTATGGATGTCGGGGCCCATTACAGATGAGAAGAAAGAAGCAAAGGGTGGATCATCCCGCAAGAATAGATACGGGCCTAAGGATGCCAAATGTTCCCCAAGTGGAACTCATCCCTTCTTCTCATGAGCCAAAGGATCCTTCGGTGATCTCCCCTCCCCATAATGATTTTGACGATGTCATGCCCAAAACTAGGGCAAAACATACAAACAAATTTTATTTTATTTTTTATAAAAAAACACAAGTACATACAACTAACAATGGATGCATTGAGGAAAGGTGATAACATGGTGAATTTAGTCTTTGAGTTGCAAGGTATATTCATAGATTGAATTAGGGTTACGACACATACGAATGTAGAGTTGGAGCATCAACTTGTTACACAGGTTACCAGAACTCTTGGGTCAAGTTGAATCAACTATGGTTTTATGTTTAACCACATGAAGTATCATGATAGTAATTTAATTGTTAAGAACATATGATGAATTAGATTGACCTAGCAATTACTTTAATTCTTAACCTATATTACAACTTTATCCACTTAAATCTAGTACTAATTCCCTTTCAACCTTACCTACTTACGACATTTAAGGTAACCCTTAGACATGATTCTTGGTCAATCAAGTTTACTAAACAAAACCATTTCAACCCTAAAACCTTTGAAAGTCAATTAATCAACCCTATCTACATAGCATCTATAAACAATCCAGATATAACTATTTCACACACATTAGTTACATACTTAAAAGAGAACTAAATTAATTACAAGAATTAATATGCATAATCTTTGTTAACTATCCTTGGACCCACTTAAACATATATGTTAAAATATGCACTACTATAAAGACTAATTAAATTATACTCCCTTTTTAAAACATACATGAAACAATTACCATGTATCATAATTAAACTTTATTAATAAAATCACTATACAAAAATAACTACTAATTAAAAACTAATAATAAAAAAACTAATCTAATTCCTAACCTACTAATATCAATTTTAATTAAATTCTCCCCTTTTACAAGAATACATGAAACCAAGTCTGTTAATCCCCTAATAGGAAATTAAATTAACTTCTAATAGAAAATTAAATTAACCACTAACTATACACTAGAATACCAATTAAAACTTTAAACAATCTTAAACATTCCTAACTTACTAATATTAATGATCCATTTTAAATAGTTAACCATTGGGATAAATAGACTATTCTTTTAAAAAGTTGGTTCAATGCTAATTAAAACCAAACATGTTAATAAATCTATTAATTACTAATCCTAATCAACTAATCTAACTAACCCTACTAATCATCCTACTCATCTACTAACCTACTAACCTACTAACCAGCTTACTAACACACTTACTAGATCACTAACCTATCCCATCACCCCTCCCTTCCCCCTTGGCCCACATACCAAGTGGGAGAGGTGACAAGACATATATGACAAGGCTACATAAGGTTTTGAATTTCTTCATGGAGGCAAGTGCAGGTTTAAGGGGACATGAAGATTGGGGCCCACCAAACATAATGACATTAATCCCAAAGGAAGAGATTTTGCATGGAAAGGGTAGCTAATCATGTCAGCAAGGAAGGACATGACAACAAGGAGAAAGTGACGCATGACTTGGGGAGGGTGGTGCTAAACCCAAGTAATATGTTGCAGCCCCTTTTTCATTTAAATTTTCATTGTTTAAATTTCTTTTCAACATTTACAACAATCCTATCCCTGCACCCAAATAAAGAGGTAAAAGGGTAAGGAGAAGATATGTGTGGGGCCCACAAGGATGGGTACAAAACATCATGCATCCCCTATTAATTAAAAAATATGTATTAGCACTAAAGGGGTAATTAGAGGGGGGGTTAAGTGAGGGGAATATAAAAGGAATATTCTCTATGTAAAAAAGGAATTAAATCCCTCTCCATACATTTTCCAGAGAGCATTTTTGCTCTAAATCTGAAAAATGTCATTAGTATAATTGGTTTTTTTAAACTTCTATCATATTAATTTATTGGTTTTATTATAGGAGTAGTTAACTGTATGCAATTGAATTATCTTATTAGTGCAATACACTAAGTGAACTACAAATTGAATATTAGTATTAGTTGATTTTTACATTATTATACTAACTTGTTTGATTTACTAATGTTATCAAGTTTATCTTTCCTTCTCAAGAATTGAAGTTGTAATGAAGGTTTTAAGGTTGAGTGTTGAACCTATTGAAATGGAATATAGATTTACAAAGGAATAATAGAGTTTTTTTAACTTGGAAACTTACAATCAAATATATTATAGAGATTACAAGAGTCATAAATCCACAAGATTTTATATGCTATGAAATCTATTACATTGCCTTTCTTTTCAATATTGGATATCATTTTACCATGAAGGATTACCTTCATTATTATAAAGAATAGAATACAATAGGCATTAAACTAAAGACTCTTCATTTACATTATGGTAATCTTTCAAAATACAACTACTCATCTTCAAGATGAAAGATCTATACAATCAATGGAATGCTTACAATGTTTCTTCTTTTAATGAAGCTACTACATAATGAATAAGATCTCTAGACATCTTACTTGATAAGGCTTCCAATATGGAAATTACAACACTTAACAAAAAATGAATCTCAATACAAAAGGATTAATCATGCAACATTAAAGTTGCTCTCACACAACTACACCAAAATAGAGATTTCTTCCAAGTTTTTCCACAATCATCTTGACTTCAAACTTGCAAATACATGAGGAGAACCATGGGAATCTCACCTCCCATCCTAGGTCTCAAGGAGACCACCCTTGGGCTAGGAGAATCGATAGCCAATGGGGGACAATCACACATCCACATACATGAATATAACAACAAAGAACACCCTCCCAAGGCTTGCACAAATGGATTCACCATGAACCCATAACAAGGGGTGAAGGTGGATTTCTATGTAGGAGAATGCCAAAATAATACATTCAAATAATATGTCTCTTCAAGGCTAAAATCACATACATATTTCCATCCAATCTTCTCTTTATCTCCTCTAAAATTTGGATCAAATACAATGGCATGCAAGGGCCCATACACCTTGCATTTTCTCCCTCTTCTCCCCATGAGAAAAGACTCTACACTATTATGGAATCTAACTAACCCTTTCCCCTATACATTGCCACTTCTTCCCTATCCAAGGGTGAGTAATGCCATCACACCCTTCACAAAACTTCCATATTCAAAACTAAGATAAAACCATAAGCAAGAATTCAAACCCAAAATCTCATTCCCTTAAATAAAAAAAATACAAATACATTTCACATATGCAAGAGAATGAAAATATCATACAAATATATTTTCAACAAAAAAAATCACTTTGATGGCAATGAAGACCAACCTTCACAATGTGTTATGGCAAATGAATTTTGAGAAGAGCCCAATCCCTAATGCTTTTTCCAACCAAACCTTAATGTTTCTAAAATTAGAGAGTGTGTGAACATCCACTAACTCTACCAAGGGCCTCTAAAAATACCTCCGACTTCTACCCACCCACCAACATTAAATTTAGATTTGACCCTAATGTCCTTTGGCTTTTCCTTGTCCCCTATCATAAATGCCAGATTGGAAAGGATTGTGGGTTTTGGGTAAAAGGTCAAGACTTACTCTATTTTCGTAGCATGTGGAAAATGGGTCATAAAATAGGTCACCAAGGCCACTAAGGGATTCTATATGTGTTAAAAATATTCCTAACCCATACCCCTATCACTAAGGTTCTAGGATTTTTCTAAATTTGACCCTTAGGATCTCTTTTTGGCCTCTAGTAGTGACTAGAATAAAAATTTAAATTTAAATAATCTCATTGGTGGGACTTTACAAGTATCTCCAAAAAAAGGGGGTTTAATTAGTGTCCTAATAAGTTGTTTAGGCTTAGCGTTACATTGCCAACCTCAGTAGACATGTCATTGCATAAACACATAACAAGTGTCAAGTGACACTATAAAATACATAATAAAACATTGACATGTCACTAATTACATAATGAAAACACCTAATACATACATACAATTTTACGGTCATGAATAAATTCACTTAAGAATGAGGTTCAAACCTCTTCATTAGGTTCAACCTTGGCTTTACAGTTTACACATATGGTTGGTTACTGATTCTGCGACTGATTCCATGGTTCTCTTTCGTGCACACTAAACTCAAGCATCAGTAGTCCAAGATAATAAAATCACATGCAATATACATATTCAATTCATACTTAGCAACATTAAACAATAAGCATACTTAAATTCTTAATTACAATTTTCATACAAAAAATTTTAAAACATAATAATTCCATAATCATCATGACATAACATCCATTAAATAATCAAGTCTAATCATGATCTGATCTTCTCATCAATTCACCTATCTAAACATGTATAATCAAAATAACATAACCTATTCCTCCATTTGAATTAAATTACATAACTAATCATCATAATGCATGCGTATACTCAAAACACCATAAACATCATCAATGAACTATACTGAAGAAATCTTCACATGACATAAATAATACTACTAATGTCTAGTTCAACAAATATAATGTCCCAAAATATTCCAACTTTAACCAAAATCAGTATTGACTGGAGAGCATGTAAGTGAGAAATAATGTTAAGCTATGTCGATATAGGGTAGGCCTCACATCCTCCCCCTCTAGGCATGAACATCCTCCTGGATTTCATCAAGGAGGTGGAGAAACTGTGACCTTATTTGTACTGCATTCTCATAGTATCAAAACTCACTCAAGCATATTGATTAATGCTAATTATTTCATGCAATCTAATATTCCTAACCATGCGCATGCCAATTTATTTGGAACACTTCTTACTGCTAAGGCATATCTAAAGCACGATATGATTTTAAGAATGAAAAATGTATGTTCTTTGCAATCTACTCCCTTATACATTCTAGCAATGTTCCATATTGAACATGATAGAGGAGATCACTTTAAAACATAGGACTAGCAACATAAAACACACATCCTAGCCAACACAAGATCATAAAAAAATAATCTCAAATCAAGGTTCACAAATTTCATGTATTAAAACCTCAAAGCTAAACAGATCCAACATAAAATAAATGTGAATAAGAACCATATTTAATAGATAAAAGAAAATTTGGTGGCTAGATGGTTACAAGAAAACTAAAAAAAAATCAAGCTAGCCCTTCATCACTTCCAAGTTCATCAATGTTGAAAACCAAATAAATAAATAAATAAAGAAAATCACATATACAAAGTGACTAACACTGAGCCACAAGGAGGGAGTATAAGATACACAACACCTTGCATCCAAGGTGTGCTAAAGAACATGACCAAAACACTCAACAACCATGTGTCTCAAGGGTTACCTTTCTATCCATAAACCTAGCCTAAATCTTTGGTATATATGTAAATATATATTTATTCATATCCTTAGTGTAAATGCCTATCATTAATTAACTATACCAATAAATCATAGAGATTTACTCCCTTCCTTGATTTACACAAGAAGAAAAATAGTCATTTAATTTTAAGTGCATCACTCACACCATAGTTCCAATTTTGAGCAAACACAATTACACAAATCAAAAGTTCACTATTTTTATAAATTTCAGAATATTTTCAATGATAATTATTTAAAGAGAAGGTAAGGACAACCTAAAACCCCCACACATGGACCTAAGAGGTAATTTCCTCAAACTGATCATTTTCACTTATTTAACTTAACACAAGAGACATCCTCGTTCATAAATCACAACCCCAAGGACAATTAACATGACATAAATCATCTCAACACTATAATCCCCGAATTCAAGTAACTTAATAATTTTTATACAATTACAGCGTCACAATTAAGCATATAATAAAAACTCTCTCTAACTATGTATATGTCTTTAAATACCTTATTCATTACATCACGACATGATGAATGCTACCAACAAACTTCAGTTATAGCTTTTATATACTACAATTTAACTCCTAAAGAGAGGCATCTAACAAACAATTAAGTATAACTATAAATGTTACAATCACACTAAACATTGGTCTCTTAATTTTTAACTAAGGGTCATTACTTTAAACAATATAATCTTGAGGTTTATAGAAAGCTAATTTCAAACACTCTTTATAAAAAAATTACCTTAGTAACCTATTTAAAGTAGCATAATTCCATATTCATATATAAACACACATACTACTATTCTCTATTCAATAATCTATAACTATGATTTTAAAAGTATAAGTTTTGTCAAAATACTATACAATTTGTCTAATCCAAGTATCTACATTTGTTAAAACCATTGGTAAATAAAATTGACAAGACAAAATTGACTAACTAAAGGAATCTCATGGATGCAAGGGCTAACAAAGTTCTGAAATCATCCAAGACTAAAATCACTAAAAGAGACTAGCTCATTAACTACTCATAATTTTCAATAAACATTACATGTAAGAAGATAACTAACTAGGAGTCTTTCCTTATGTTTTCAACTAAGAACATTGATAGCACATTCCTACTCGGTTTTTATTAAACAACTAATCATTTATTCATGACTACCCAAAGCTATATTTCCAACAATAATAGAGAATATAATGTTCGTCTAACAATTTAAATTAAGAGTAAATATATAAATACATGAAATATTGATTATTAAACAATGTGATTTTTAACAAATTTGTACAAAATTTCTTGGTAATAAGAAAATACAGGATAACGTAACTCAAATAAGACAAATTTCATTAGCATCAAGGAAAGGTTACAACTCTAGGTTGGAATATCGAGCATAATTGGAACTCCTTAGCTAGCATTAAAATTAATAATAAGAATTCATAGGCAAGGGGAAATCGCAAAATTAATATTCTAACACTCACCTAAGATAAATTTATATTTGCATAAGCCTATAGTTATCAAGTCCATATTTAAAAATCTTTTCATTTGAACACTTTTAAAAGATTTTACAAAATCTTTCCTCCTAAATGCCTATAAACACTTCCCAAAATAAATTAAATAAAATCAAATCAGAAATTAAAATATTATTTTGATCTAAGTAATGGATATCTATGTATTTCATAACCTAATTATAAAATAATTTCTAAGCAGAAGGAATGTAATATTCTTATCAAGACAATCATAGTATCTCTTAACAAGGATTTTAATTGATTCCCAAATCAATTATCATAAATTAATCTTATAAAAAGAATTCTTTATAAAAAATTAGTTTTAGTTTATGGTACTACTTAACTACTTAAATTAACTTGAATCATTTCAAGAACTTACACTTGTAATTTTATTTTTTTATTCAAAGTTGCAAACAAATATTAAAATTGGAATCTCTTTCCTAATAAAAAAAACATCAAAAGAAGAGAGTCCTTTACTAATTATACAATGATAATATGCATTCCTAAAAATTTCCTTTAAAGAGTCCAAGATTATTATGACTAAACTAATACCTCACACATGGCTAATAAGTCAAACTAAAGGTAAAAGACTCTTTATTTTTTTCCATGTACCCTTCTTATACCAGTTGTAAGTCCAAATAAATAAACAAAGACATGAGGAAAAGAGTAATGTAAATTAAAAGATTCTATACTTTCAAAAGGATAAGAGTATATACACACACACACACATGGTAAGTGTAGCCCACTGAATTTGCACATAGTTGCATGCTAATTATAACTACCATTGTTACAAAGAAATAAAATGGTAATGATAGATGGAAGAGAACATTTAAAAGAGGATACACGCTTTCCCAAGGATTTCAAAAGGATATAATGTATATGCTACAACTAATCCCAAAATAAATAAGTAACATATAACCCAAATGTTGTGTCTATGCTTTGAAGGAAGATGTAGCAGATATAATATTGTAAGGATGATTTTAGAAGAAAACCAAGAGTTAATAGGGGTATGAGGGCGGCTAACATCTACAAAATTATTCAATTAAATCTACTAGCATGATGATGGAAGAAGAGAAAAATGCAGAAGGACAGAATGCTAAGAGCAACATTAATCATAGATTCAACAACATTTTCCAGCACCCTCACTGTAGCGATACAATAGGAGCCTTGGAGTGAAAGTGCCACTTTCCCCAGAGACAAATTATAGACTAGGAAACTGAGATAATGCTTCAACTAGTATTTAATGAGGTTCCAATTAGAAATTTTTGGCAAAGACTCCATTCTAGTTACTGATTTGGATACTTTTATGTTGATTTGGAAAATTATCGCTTCAAGTTAAGGATTACATGGTCGAATAATTTGACTAAAGGTAAATTTTGAATCCTAGTATAACTAAGTTTATCAAGATTTAAAAGGAAAAAAATTCAATAATTAAGAAAATGAGTAAGCTCTAGAAACGTGCCTACCAAGTCTGGAATCATATACTCCGCACCTAAATCTATATGTCCCGCTTCCTTCATGCCTGTTTGTCAAAGAAGCATTATCCATATGGAAAAAGGTCTAACATACATAGACTAAGCATAGTGAACTCAAGGCCCTAAATTAGAACCCAAATCTCTGATACCAAAATGTCATACCCAAAACTAGGGCAAAACACATAGACAATTTTTATTTTTTTTAAAACATGAGTACATACAACTAACAATGGATGCGTTGAAGAAAGGTGATAACATGGTGAAGTTAGTCTTCGAGTTGCAAGGTATATTCATAGATTGAATTAGGGTCAAGCCACATACGGATGCAGAGTTGGAGAATCAACTTGTTACATGGGTTACCTGAACTCTTGGGTCAGGTTGAATCAACTACGATTTTATGTTTAACCACGCGAAGTATCATGATAGTAATTTAATTGTTAAGAACATATGATGAATTAGGTTGACCTAGCAGTTACTTTAATTCTTAACCTAGATTACAAATTTATCCACTTAAATCTAGTACTAATTCCCTTTCAACCTTAGCTACTTATGACATTTAAGATAACCATTAGACATGATCCTCGGTCAATCAAGTTTACTAAAAAAAACCATTTCAACCCTAAAACCTTTGAAAGTCAGTTAATCAACCCTATGTACATAACATCTATAAACAATCTCGATATAAATATTTCACACACATTAGTTAAATACTTAAAATAGAACTAAATTAATTACAAGAATTAATATGCATAACCTTTCTTAACTATCCTTGGACCCACTTAAACATATATGTTAAAATATGCACTACTATAAAGACTAATTAAATTCTACTCCCTTTTTAAAACATACATGAAACAATTAACATGTATCATAATTAAACTTTATTAATAAACTCACTATACAAAAAAACTACTAATTAAAAACTAATAATCAAAAGTCTAATCTAATTCCTAACCTACTAATATTAATTTTAATTAAATTCTCCCCTTTTAAAAGAATACATGCAACCAAGTCCGTTAATCCCCTAATAGGAAATTAAATTAACTTCTAATAGAAAATTAAATTAACCACTAACTATACACTAGAATACCAATTAAAACATTAAACAATCTTAAACATTCCTAACTTACTAATATTAATGATCCATTTAAATAGTTAACCATTGGGATAAATAGACTATTATTTTAAAAAGTTGGTTCAATGCTAATTTAAACAGAACATGTTAATAAATCTATTAATTACTAATCCTAATCAACTAATATAGCTAACCCTACTAATCATCCTACTAATCTACTAACCTACTAACCTACTAACTAGATTAGTAACCTACTTACTAGCTCACTAACCTATCCCATCAACCCTCCCTTCCCCCTTGGCCCACGTACCAAGTGGGAGAGGTGACAAGACATATATGAAAAGGCTGCATAGGGTTTGAAATTTCTTCATGGAGGCAAGTGTAGGTTTAAGGGGACACAAAGATTGGGGCCCACCAAACATAATGAAATTAATCCCAAATGAAGGGATTTCACATGGAAAGGGTAGCTGATCATGTCAGCAAGCAAGGACATGACAGTAAGGAGAAAGTGGCGCATGACTTGGGGAGGGTGGTGCTAAACCCAAGTAATATGTTGCAGCCCCTTTTTCATTTAAATTTTTTTTGTTTAAATTTATTTTCAACATTTACAACAGTCCTATCCCTGTGACCAAATAAAGAGGTAAAAAGGTAAGGAGAAGATATGTGTGGGGCCCACAGGGATGGGTGCAAAATATCATGCCTCCCCTATTAATTAAAAACTATGTATTAGCACTAAAGGGGTAATTAGAGGGGGTTTAAGTGAGGGGAATATAAAGGGAATATTCTCTGTGTAAAGAGGTAATGAAAACCCTCTCCATACATTTTTCAGAGAGTATTTTTGCTCTAAAATATGAAAAATGTCATTGGTATAATTTGGTTTTTTTTTTAGCTTCTATCATATTGATTTCTTGGTTTTATTATAGGAGTAGTTAATTGTATGTAATTGAATTATCATATTAGTGCAATACACTAAGTGAACTACAAATTGAATATTAGTATTAGTTGATTTTTACATTATTATACTGACTTGTTTGTTTTACTAATGTTATCAAGTTTATCTTTCCTTCTCAAGAATTGAGGTTGTAATAAAGATTTTAAGGTGGAGTGTTGAAAATATTGAAATGGAATATAGATTTCCAAAGGAAGAATGGAGTTTTTTTAACTTTAAGACTTACAATCAAATACATTATAGAGATTACAAGATTCATAAATCCACAAGATTTTATATGCTATGAAAACTATTACATTGCCTTTCTTTTCTATAGTGGATATCATTTTACCATGAAGGATTAACTTCATTACTATAAATAATAGAATACAATAGACATGAAACTAAAGACTCTTCATTTACATTATGGTAATCTTTCAAAATACAACTACTCATCTTCAAGATGGAAGATCTATACAATCAATGGAAAGCATACAATATTTCTTCCTTTAATGAAGATACTACATAATAAATAAGAGCTCTACACATCTTACTTGATAAGGCTTCCAATATGGAAATTACAAAACTAAAAAATAAATGAATCTCAATACAAAAGGAGTAATCATGCAACATTAAAGTTACTCTCACACAACTACACTAAAATAGAGATTTCTCCCAAGTTTTTTCACAATCATCTTGACTTCAAACCTGCAAATACATGAGGAGAACCATGGGAATCTCACCTCCCATCCTAGGTCTCAAGGAGACCACCCTCAAGCTAGGAGAATCGGTAGCGAGCGGGTGATAATCACACATCCACATACATGAATACAACAACAAAAAACACCCTCCCAAGGCTTGCACAAATGGATTCACCATGAACCCATAAAAAGGGGTGAAGGTAGATTTCCATGTAGGAGAATTCAAAAATAATACATTCAAATAATATTCCTCTTCAAGGCTAAAACCACATACATCTTTCCATCCAATCTTCTCCTTATCTCCCCCAAAATTTGGATCAAATACAATGGCATGCAAGGGCCCATACACCTTGTATTTTCTCCCTCTTCTCTCCATGAGAAGAGACACTACACTATCATGAAATCCAACTAACCCCTTCCACCATACATGGCCACTTCTTCCCTATCCAAGGGTGAGTAATGCCATCATCCCCTTCACAAAACTCCCATATTGAAAACAAAGATAAAATCATAAGCAAGAATTCAAACCCAAAATCCCATTCCCTTACATAAAAAAAATAAAATAAAAAACATTTCAAATATGCAAGAGAATGAAAAGAACATGCAAGTCTACTTGCAACAAAACAAAGCACTTTTATGGAAATGGAGACCAACCTTCACAATTTGTTGTGGCAAATGAATTTTGAGAAGAGCCCAATCCCTTATGCTTTTTCCATCTAAACCCTAATGTATCTAAAAGTAGAGAGTGGGTGAACATCCACTAACTCTACCAAGGGCCTCTAAAAAGACCTCCAACTTCTACCCACCCACCAACATTAAATTCAGATTTGACCCTAATGTCCTTTGGCTTTTCCTTGTCCCCTATCATAAATGTCAAATTGGAAAGGAGTGTGGGTTCTGGGTAAAAGGTCAAGACTTACTCCATTTTCGTAGCATGTGGAAAATGGGTCATAAAATAGGTCACCAAGGCCACTAGGGGATTCTAGATTTGTTAAAAACATTCCTAACCCATACCCTATTAATAAGGTACTAGGATTTTGCTAAATTTGACCCTTAGGACCTCTTTTTGGCCTCTAGAAGTGACTAGAATAAAAATTTAAATTTAAATAATCTCATTGGTGGGACTTTACAAGTATCTCCAAACAAAGGGGGTTTAATTAGGCTCCTAATAAGTTGTTTAGGCTTAGGGTTACATTGCCAACCTTAGTAGACATGTCATTACATAAACACATAATAAGTGTCAAGTGACACTATAAAATACATAATACAACATTGACATGTCACTAATTACATAATGAAAACACTCAATACATACATACAATTTTACAGTCATGAATAAAATCACTTAACAACGAGGTTCAAACCTCTTCATTAGGTTCAACCTTGGCTTTATAGTTTGCACATATGGTTGGTTACTAATTCTACGACTGATTCCATGGTTCTCTTTCCTTCACACTAAACTCAAGCATCAGTAGTCCAAGATAATAAAATCACATGCAATATACATATTCAATTCATACTTAGCAACATTAAACAATAAGAAGAATTAAATTTCTAATTACAATTTTCATACAGAAATGTTTAAAACATAATAATTTCATAATCATCATGACATAACATCCATGAAATAATCAAGTCTAATCATGATTCGATCTTCTCATCAATTCACCTATCTAAACATGTATAATCAAAATAACATAAACTATTCCTCCATTTGAATTAAAATAAATAACTAATCATCATAATGCTGCGTATACTCAAAACACCATAAACATCATCAATGATGTATACTGAAGAAATCATCACATGACATAAGTAATACTACTAATGTCTAGTCCATCAAATATAATGTCCCAAAATATTCCAACTTTAACCAAAATTAGTATTGACTGGAGCACATGTAAGTTAGAAATAATGCTAAGCTATGTCGATATATGGTAGGCCTCATAGATGATCTCTTCCAGATGGAAGATCTGGTGAACTTACAGGCCGACATGGTGAGGGAGGTGGAGCTGATAGACACACAAGAAGAAGTGGCATCATAAAAAGAGTTTCAGGAGCCAGAAAAAGAGAAAGAACAAGAAGCACAAGAAAATCCACAATATGTGGAAGAAACACTAGTCCATAGGATTAAGATAGAACTAAGGTCAAGACAAGATGAGAAGCCGATAATGGATGGAGAACCTAGACCTTTGGGAGTAACTGTATCCCCAGTTGTCATGCTCCAAACGCCTCTAGTTACTCTGGGTGATCAAAGGCCCCAAAGTACAACATTCAGTGAGGTGGTCTCTATAGCCCAATAGCCAAAGCTTGTCCTGACACCTCCTTCTTCTCCAAAAGATGTTCCCTTGGAGAAGGATGTCCTGGTGGATGGCTCCAATGAAGAAAAGAAGAAAAAAGATGAGGGGAATAATATTGGAAATATTTATACTGAGACCACGAATGCTAGAAAAGGTGGGGATAATCCCATAGATACAAATGTAAATACCACCAAGGTGGAAGATATGGGAAACCCCGGGGAGAAAGAGAAAGAGTCTGATATGACTATGGATATCAGGGAAACACCACCAGACCCTGAGAAAGACCCCAATGCCCAAGCCTTAGCAGTAAAACCACCCTAGCTGCCACAATGGATGGTGGAATCTAGAAAAATAAATGTCCTAGAAGAAACAAGTGCTCCCTTCTCCTTGGCCAAAATGATGGCCCAAAATCAAGAGGCTAAGAAGCCTAAGAGGATCTGCACCACCCATACTCTCTAGACCGGTCTAGGAGGAAGTACAGTCACAGTTGTTACGATGCCTCCCCCAAATGCAGAAGTGACAATAATGAGAGATGAGGATTATACAATTATGGAAGTTCCTTTAGGGAGGAGAGATAAGTAGGGTGAATTAGACCTTGTGAAAGAAGCTACCTTGGCAGTTGAGGCCTAGTACGACAAGTAGACATAGAAGCTGAAGGAGGAAAGAGAAAAGAATGAAAATCTCCTCGGGATTCTCGCAGAATTGACACAACCACTAGATGAGATCCATCTAGAAGCCTCCACCTATGGAACACCACTCCCTCATGGTGATATGGATGCTTTAAGGGCCATGAAGAAGAAGCCGTAGGATATGGACAGGTGGGTCATTGGGAAAATCACAACCGTAAGGCAATTCCTAGAAATGACACTCCTAGACCTTTATTAGGAAAATAGAATTTTATACCAAGTGAATGGTGTTGTAATCTTATGGGAGAAAGAAATGGAAATATATGAGGAGTGCAGGTCTGAGTTAGAAGAAATAATGAACTTTGTAGAGGAAGTTATTACAGAGATAGGAATTTTAGGAGAAGAACCTTTTGGTTCTTTTTTATGCTATGATTACTAAACAACAACCCCTTCACTCTTTGATGTATTTTAAAGAGTAGCCAACTCCCGGTATTCAACCAAGACTTAAAAGGACCAACTAACAAGGATGTGGATCCATCCTTCTATGCTTTAGGTTCTACAAAACCAAGGGGGGACACCCTTCAATGCCTTCAATACTCTGTTTGGCATCAATCAACAGAAATCTCACAATGGCTTCAACACAATCGAGAGATACTAGGTGATCGGCTAATCACCCATTGAACATGACCTTGAAGTGGAGCATGAGATTAATACAAAACAACAAACCACATAAAATATTCATATATTTGGAGTTTATTTTTAAAATACAGAACATAGCTAAGGCCGATCTGTCATGCGTCAACAAGGAAAGTATTGATTTCTGAGCAGTGCCTTGTCCATTGAGAAATACTTCTAGTTCAGGAGTAGCATACATAAACAAACTACTGTTAAAGACTCAAAGCCATGAATACCAATGATATCAGACCACACACTACTTATAATAAAATCCTTATGCATAACATTATGAATTTATGTCATATCCATAGCTTCATTTAATATGATCCTAGATCAGAACTAAGGACTAATAACACATGCATAGATGAATCCATGCAATGAATCAGAAAATTCATAATTCAATTGAATAACATGGAGGAGAGACTTAAATATGATAACAACTATATTAAGTATGATGAATCTTGATTCTCTATCAATATGATCTACAACATTTACCATTTCAACAATATGCAAAAGATCTAAAAACACTTCTATTCTATCTGATAACACAACTGGAACAATCAAAAACTACATCCTAATGGAACCATAAGAAAACTAGAATCTCCTCGAGCCAGTACTCTACAACTCACTATAGAGGCCAAGAATTTGGAACCCTGTAACAATGGAAGAAATCTGCATAAGTAGCCAAAGCAAAATATCTCTAGATATTTTCTTGAAATACCACCTATCCTCTCTTCTCTAACCAATTTTGAGTTGAGTCACTCTTTCCCTATTCTATTCAAACTAGTTTGATCCTGCACTAAAACTGACTACAAAATCAAAATCCTCATTTTGAGACCTTTTAAAACATATATGATACTCTATACTTCTAATAAAAATTGCCCCCTGAACCATTAAATCAAACTTGTGCAAATAGTTTTAAATATTTCAAATTATGGACTATAGTCTGCACATTATATATTAATTTTGATCTTTTAAATCCTTTTTATGCACAAACTTATGCGGGCGTCCACATGCTACGTGGTACCACCTGATTCGCCTAGCCAACCACCTCATCACCCTGTTGGACCTCCATCATCACCATGCCAAATCATCATCTTGCCATGTGTTAACCTCTTGTTCACCTACACTATTGACCTAGGTGCTTGCATCATCTTACCTATCTGACCTGCCACCTATCCAAGTCACTCTTGTGGGTCCCGCCAAAATTGGGTGTTTAGTCACCGAAGTTGTTCTAGCATGATTTTCAAGGCATTCATCTACACGCGCATGGATAGCCTTTTCTTTATTCTTCATGTTTCTTATTGTGCATTGTATCATTTAAACCCTTATATCTCCCTTCGCACAGGCAATGTGGGACTATGCTTTATGAGTTTTAAAGCATTTTTTATGCATTTTACATCAAAACTTGTGGCGCCCACCGTGCACTAAGACCTCCAACCTGCGCAGTCTCCAACAACCTCTTGGTCCTTTCTTTACAAAGTATGTTAAGCTCTTTAATATTTAAACATATTTAACTATTTTTGCACAGTGCATGTGGGACAAAGGTTTTTTAAATATCTTACAAAAATTGTATAGATTTTACCTTGTTTATTCTACCTCTCTGCATTGCACGACACTTGTAACTGCATTAAAATTGTTTCAAAATCTCTGTTCCCTATCACAAAACTACATAGACCCTTTTTCATACACCATGCATGGTCTAAAACTGATACATTGTACAAGTATGACTTGTTGGTTTACAGTTTGTAAACTTTAAATTTGATTTATATAATTGTAGACACCTAAAATTGACCAGGTGTATCCAAAGCATTCAAAATTGTAAATTTCAGCCAAATGCCTCCAATCTCATCTCAATGCATTAAAATGGATCAAATCAAATGGACATTTATCAAGCAAAGTGGATAAAAAATTAAATTAAATCAAAGGATTAAATAACCATGAAATCAAATAATTAAATTCAAGCCTACAAGGGATTAATCAAAATTATGTAATTGATTTTAATCAATTAATTGTATAGTTTAAATAAAAAAGATCAAATCCAACCCATTCACCCTTACATGGCTAAATTAATTAAATGATTGAATTATTTAATTCCTAATTTCTTTGAGACAACCAACCAACTTTCCCTCTATTTGAAAACACCTCAAAGCTTTTGACTTAACCAAAGTTTGATCATGATCAACTCACTCTACCCCCTACCCTTGGGAAATTGCTATAAATACAAGCCATTTTCTTTGTATTTAGGATCCAAGAATTTCAAGAGCAAAGCATCCTTATTATAGGTATTTGGAGAGCATTTGAGAGCTTTTGATCACATTTCAGCATTTGCATAGCATTTTTGAATATCATCTTTGATAGCATTTGTTGATCTAATAGCATATCTTGGAGCATTTTGAGCTAGATTAGAGCATTATTTATCATTTATTTCTCATTCTAAGATTGTCCTTGGGAGAGATTAAGACTAAGAGCTCTCTTAACAAAGCTTAGATAGAGAACCATGAAATGATATGGGTTTTAAACTTTAATTCTTAGATTAAATAGCATTTTCTTTCCATAGAGTTTTTGCTTATAATCCTAATTTCATGAAGGTGTTAATCTTACACACACAAATGACACCTATCATGGGGCATTAAGCCTCATTTCCAACATTTTAATCTTAATATTTTGTGTGTTTTACTTTTTTCTTTGTGTTATTTTGCAGAAAAATAGGAGAAGAGCCACCTATGCAATATTCAGAGCCGCCTGTGAACAATAAAGTTCCACCTATGGAGTTTCTTTCATCTCCATCTTTCATTCTTCAGCCGCATGCTAGAAAAAGTGTGCCACCTGCTAACTTTCAAGAGCTACGTTCCAGCAACCTTTGGCCACATTTTAGACTTTCTGTGCCAGCTGTTATTTTTGTTTAGCCATCTATGAATTGTTTTAAACCGCTTAGTAGGATTTAAAAGCCACCTAGAAATTTTCTATTTATCCATAGCAACATTTAAATGCCACCTTTTAGATGTTAAATGCCGCATAAATATTTCTGCTTTAAATAAGGTTTTTAATGATTTGCTCACTATTTTGACTCAATATTTTTATGTCCTGTAGATGAAAAATCACCCAAAAGTATAGAAACTATTGGCAAGTTGACTTCCTGAGGATGCATGACTCATTTTTTGTTGACATGGCAAAAAAGTCATGTTTAGTTTCTATCATGAAAGACAAAATGACTAAGTATGGAAAATAGGGAAAACAGAGATATTCAACAATCAACACATCAGTGCATGTGCAAGAGAATGAGTCAACGTATGTGCATTTAGATATATGTTGCATGACACATGTACACGCTACATCCAGACATGCATAGTATGGAACAATTGTATGGCAAAGTTACAGGCAGATCAACAGACCAGTAGACCAGAAAATAGAGCATGGAAGCTGACTAGTGTTTTGATCAGCGTGCATTATTTTGTTATGTAATGGCTAAGCACCTTTGGTTATATGTTTGTAATAATATAATTAGCATTTTAGTAAACATGCTTGAGCTGACATGTTCAGGAGCATTGTATATTTTGTTTTAGGGCCGACTAGAGTCTTGTTTTGGGTCACGCCTATTCGGATATGAACATATAAGTATGTAATGTAAATTTATGTTACAAGTGTCAATTATTATGTAAGAGGAAGATATAGAAGAGTATTATGATGAATTCAGTATATGATATATCTCTTTAAGAGAGTAAGAGCATTCGCGCATACACAGAACTGACCAGAAAATAGTGTCATCACAACAATTCATTTTGATATAGTGTATATCATATTTCAGAAGGTTGTAGCCTTCATCCTATTGGGTAGTGAGCCTAGGAAGTGAGCCATATAACTTTAACAGGGTTTTGTAAAAGACTCCTAACAGGGTCAGACCTTTAACCAGGTCATTGTACTCATATTGTAAAGACTACTTCTAACAGGGCAAAGGAACTTTAATAGGTTCATTATACCTAGTACAATATTTGTGGGTGCTAATTCCCACTGGGGTTTTCCTCTGATCAAGGTTTCTCCATAATCATATTTTGTGTTATGAGTTCTTATGTTAAGCTTCATTCAATGTATGTTTGATTTATTTTGCAGAAAATTAATTAATAGACAAACATTGATTCACCCCCCCTCTCAGTGTTTCTAACAATTGGTATCAGAGCTCTGGTCCTCAAAAAATAATTTTAACCACTTGAGGAGATCATAAACTCAGCAGAAGAAAAACATTTGAAAAAGAATCTTGAAGAAGCTCTTGAAGATCTTTATAGATCTGAAAAAGAAAATGAAGAACTTAGACTGAAATTTGATGGCTCACAAATGCTTATCAAGAAATTAAAAAATATTTGAAGGATTGTTCTACAAGTGATTTAGGGAAAATGATCAAAAATATCAATGAAGAGAATATGTCTTTAAAAGATAAAATTGAAAATCTAGATGAATGGCTCACAAACAGCCAAATTGCTATTGAAGAAAAGTGTGATATCAAAAGAACAATTGGCTAATATCTTCACCAAGCCACTACCCAAGGATACATTTGAGTACCTAAGGAAAAGAATAGGGGTAAAACCCATGTCTAACAGTTAGTAAAAGGACTGAACGCTGCATCAACCATATATTATCAGCATATCAAACATGATTGATGCAAGCAAAATCTGAACATCAACGCTACATCTATAAATAGAAAGGTATATATAAGAACCAAGCACTAGCACAAATTGTTATATTGATAATGGATAAGGGAAATTTAAGGAATATATTATGGAAAGAAGAAATTGGTTGACAAAATGTCAGATATTTGTAAAATATTTGTTTGGCATTGTTGTCAAAGGGAGAGAATGTTTCCATATTATCATTAGAAGCTATTCATTATCAGATTACTCCAAACAGGGAGAGATCATATCCAAAGGGAGAGAATTGATATAAAAGTTGCAAACAAAAGACAGAGACAATAAAGAAGTAGAACAATCAAAGAGAAAATTGAAACTAGCAGAGGTCACAACACATCTGAAGAAGAAAAAGGAAAGTTGCAAGAATCAAATCTAAGCTTACACAAAGATTACCAGCGGTCAGACATTTTATCAGTTATCAAAACAAACTGTTTGGTAATTTGATGAATCTCAACAATTGTATTTCATATTTTATTAGCAATAGTATAGTATGATAATATAGTATGTTGCCATCAATGCCAAAGGGAGAGATTGATGACATGTAACTGATTAAATGGTTGACTATATTAAGTTGTAGATAATGCAAGACATTAAATCAGTTAATGGTTTGTATTGTCATTGATATCAACTTGATATCATCTGTATGGTCATATACATAATGCCAAAGACTTTAGAGAATCAATGGAATAAAGGTTATGCTTCCAGTAATGCATAAAAGTCAAGTATTCACTAAGTGACAGACTACACCGACGGAGTGCACACCATCAATAAAGACAAAGATAAAGTCACAGTGGTGCCCCACAAGTAGAAGACAGTGTTGCCCGATGAAGCATAAATCTCATGATGCCTGAAAAGCTGAAAATAGTGTTTCCCAACGGACGGAGATCCCGAAGCTAACTAAGGTTAGACTGATGAAACTGACAGTTGTCACCGGTGACAAACTGCATAATTGACCGACAGAACAGAGAGATCAGAAAATGAAAAAATATCTAGCTGGCAGAGCTAAAGGATAGAGTTAACTGGTTGTTTTATTTGTTTTATTTGACCACAGTTAAGTAATTGATTTGTACAGTTGGCAAGAAGATAACTATGAGATAAATCAAGAGTTAAAGCCATAAATCAATTTGGCTGGATTGTTTTT
Organism: Thuja plicata; assembly: GCA_018584345.1. NCBI lineage: Eukaryota > Viridiplantae > Streptophyta > Pinopsida > Cupressales > Cupressaceae > Thuja > Thuja plicata. Next base: position 3,390 of record JAGRRI010054493.1, on the reverse strand, counting down.
CACGCCAAGAATCAAGGATCAAGAACCTAAAATTAAGGATATCATGTCTATTTAAGAGACAAGCACAATTCACCTCAATATGATGTGAGAAAGAAATCAGATACACGGGGGAGTGAACTGATAGGAGATGTTGAAGAGAAACTGGTGAAGGATTAACTTCATGCAGTCCTAATCAATCAAGCTGAGGGAGAGCTTTAGAATTCTGTAGACACTGATGAAAAGAAAAACACAGCATCACAAAGAAGAAAGAGTTAAGTACAAAGGAATTGTATTGATACATTGATTAGAAAGATATTGTAAGTAAATAGATCTGAAAATCTACAATTCAGTTGCATTAGAAATAGGTTATTTTGTTTCAATTTAACCATTGAAGCATTAAGTCTCTTAATAGAGCAGGACTTAGTCTTTTGTAATTGAGGTATATCCTAACAGATTACCAGAAGGTTGACTCATGATAGTAGCACCGGTCTTACCTAAAGCCTATTGACAGTCTAAGAAGGAGGTTGATTCAAGGATGGTAGTAATATTTGCATAAAGCCTATTGACAGTCATGAGATTGATTCAAGGATTGTAGCATAGATTCTAGATACTAAGTGACAACCTATGTATAAACATCCTCTTGTGCATACCCCTTGCATACTAGTCTTTCTTTGTTCCTTATGACTTCTCTATTCTCATTTAGTTTGTTCCTAAATATCCATTTTGTACCAATGACATTCTTGTCATCTGGTCTTGGCACAAGTGACCATGTCTGGTTCTTCTCAATCTATTCAATCTCATCATTCATAACACTTATCGATTCTTCATTATCTAGTGTAGCATTGACAAACTTTGGTTCAAACTCACAGATTAAGCAATTTGAGTTTAAAGACATACTTATTATTATTTTACCATCTTTCTTATCTCCTATGATCTAGTCCTCTAGATGGTTCCTTATTACATATCTTGCAAGTATAGGTACAACTCTTTGCATATCAGCTTGATCTTCATTACCTTGCACATTATCTTGAACATTATCCTGACTGTCGGTAACAACATTCTGACTGTCAGTTGCAACATTCTATTGTTTTGGATTTATGCACTGTTGCTTGGGTAGAGTTATGTGTTCTTCACAATATACAAATTTTTTTTAGTCTTCTGGTTCTTTTGTGCTTTCCAACTTATTCTTTTCTGCAAATTCATCAATCTTTACATTTGCACTTTCAACTTTTTTGTTAGAAGCCTTGATTAGACATTTAAAATCTTTTCTTTTGGTAGAATACCCTAGAAAAATACCTTCATCACTTTTGGCATCTAGCTTTGCATTTATTTGATCTTTTAAGACATAACATTGACTGCCAAAAATTTTCAAGTAACTTACATTGGGTGTTTTACCACACCATAGCTCATAAGGAGTCTTCTTTGAGTCCTTTTTCAATTGTACTCTGTTAAGTGTATAAAAAATAGTGCCAACAGCTTCTCTCCAGAAGATCTAGGTGATTTCCTTTTCTATCATCAGTGTTCTTGCACAATCAACTATTGATCTGTTCCTTCTCTCAGCAATCCCATTTTGCTGTGGTGTTCTTGGTGCAAAAACCTATCTTTTTATACCATGCTCATTACAAAAATTAGTGAATTCATCTGATATAAATTCTCCTCATCTATTTGATCTCAAAAATTTCAAATCCTTACCACTTTGTTTCTCTACCATAGCCTTATACCATTTAAACATCTTGAATGCTTCACATTTTTCTTTTAAAAACATGACTGTCATCATTCTAGAGTAATCATCAACAAAGAGAATAAAATATCTATCTCCATAATAGCTCTTTGTCCTCATAGGTCCACATAAATTAGTATGGAATAATTATATAATATCATTAGATGTATGGGTTTTTCTTTTGAAACTAGACTTTGTCATTTTACCATTTTGACAATTCTTGCACATGATGTTGTCTGGCTTTTTCATCGCCGGTAAGCCTCTTACACTTATTTTCCTGCTTATCTTCATCATGTTGTCAAAGTTCACATGACACAACCTTTTGTGCCACAACCATATGTCTTTTTTTTTAGTCATCAAGCAAGTGGGGTTAGTATCATTCAGATAGAATAAGTTACCTTTGGTTTGTTCATCGGTACCAATCAATGTTCTTGATTCATTGAAGATCTCTGCCTTCTTGTTCTCAAATGCTACTTTATGACCTGAATTATTCAGCTGAGAAACACTCAACAGATTATAATTCAATCCGTTTACCCACTAAGCATTTTCACAATTAATCAGGTTATTCAACATTACTGTTTGTTAAAATAATAATAACAAAATATAGAGTTAGGAAATTTTTTAATCAATGAGCAAGGAAAAGAGAGTTTACCATGAATAAGCACAAGGCTAGAAGCATTCACCAAAGCACAATGAAACAAGGAGACAATATTTTGAAGGGGAAAAGCATAAAAAAACCCTAGTGATATAATGAAAGTGGCAAAAAATGCCTAAGAATGAGAGAGAGAGAGATAGAGTGAGAGCTTAGCTCATACAAAATAATCAAGAAGAAGAAGAATCACATGAGAATGAGAGAGGAGAGCCATCTCTTAAAGAGATCTGAGAAAGGAGTTACTTTGTAACTCCCAATTCTGTGTATGCCACATTTCACTAGTGTGTGAGACAAGTGTAGGATTCCTCATAAGGAGGAATAACTAAATAATAAAAAACATTAAAAGAATTATTCTCACAAGAGGACAAAATAGGAGTAGGGATTCCATAGGAATATCCTACTTACATAATGCAAGTAAAGATTAATTTCTAACACCCCCCTTTAACCTTTACTTGGGGGTTTACAATTAAAGGGATTTAATCCCAAATTGGTACAATGAATCTGGAATTTCTCTCTAGAAAGAGGCTTTGTCAAAATATCTGCAACTTGATCTTCTCCTTTGTAGAAAAAAAGAGACACTTGTCTATCTTGGATGTGTTCTCTAATGAAGTGATGATGGAGAGCAATGTGCTTTGATCTTGCATGATAAACTAGATTCTTTGCTAAGGAAATGGCACTTTGATTATCACAGTATAAAGGTGTGGTGTCATTCTGAGGTAAGCCCAAATCTGCAAGTAATCTTCCAAGCCATAGTGCTTCTTTAGAGGTAGTAGTACAGTCTTTATATTTAGCCTTGGTAGAACACAATGAAACTGATTGTTTCTTTTTGCTTTTCCAAGAAATTATACCTGAACCAAGGAAAAAATAGTAACCACTAGTGGATCTCCCATCATTGGGGTCACCTCCTAGATTTGAATCAGAATAACCTTTAAGAGTAAAATCAGCATTAGCATCATAAAATAAAGCATAATTTGGAGTACCTTTAATGTACCTTAAGATTCTTTTAGCAACTTTTAAATGAGATTGTTGAGGTTTAGAC
>MU214102.1:135610-146352 GCA_018584345.1 Thuja plicata | reverse complement strand
GGATAGAAACAACACATACTCTCAAATGTATCAAGATAGTATTGTTATGAAGGAACATATACATGACCAAAAAATATGAAAATCTCAATAGCGTATTTAAACAAAGATGCTACTTCATGCTAGATAATAGTCATGTATCAAGAACATAAAAATTCAAATTATACAATAAATATGGCTATTTTCACCATGTTTGGATAAGCATGATAGAAAATATATTACAACTACAAGAGTGCTAGATCCAATGACAACAAATACATTACAACATTACATGATTTATTATTGTAAGCCCCCTTTGACTTACGCATCTAGAAAATGAAACTATAAAGCTTATTACGATGTTCAAATAACCAACATGACTTGCATCTGCATACTTGAATTTTTCTTTCTTTCTTGTGTATCATATTCTCCTTACCTCTCTATTTCCTGCACCTATACATATGGCTACACAACTAGATGCATGATATAAAATTCATATTTTATTACATACAAGATTGTAAGATAAGCTACATCAATAACTTAGCTAAATCAATCATAAGGTATTTAAAGTTAGTTTCGTAAAGAGATGAAAAATATGTAAAATATTGGTAAGGGGTGGCAAGATCAGCCTACATAACTCACAGAGACATTGTAGTTCATTTTTAACTTTAAAACCAGTCTATTAAAGGATGGTAGACGTGGTTACGCAACCCCTTTCTAGGGTAGAGCCCTAGACAGTGTCTCCATCAGCTACCACCCACTTAGGTGAACAAGGATGAGATACCAATTATATTCTACCTACAAATAAGTTATACTTAAACCTCCTCATAAGGTTACCTACCCAACGGTTCATAACTATGATGGAGAACGAATTCTTGTAAGATATTAAGGTCAATAATAATCAGATTTACATAAGTCACATGATACATATGCTAAAGATTGCATAGTAGACAATAAACAATTAGAACTACATACAAATAAATATAACATGACATGGTATTAATGAATAACCCACCCTTGAAGAGAAAGATATGATACTTTTTCAATGTAGAAAGTGGAAGTTGTTATTGGTCAATCTAGATCAATTGGGTCCACTACAACCTAATGAGATTGAGATCATGTTAAGGCTATGATAAGAAACACACACATGTATGTGGTAGGATAGAGAATCTATGATCCCTTGGAAATGATTTTTAAGTAGTAATGGTATGATATCATATTTATCTTCTGAAGCTTCTTTATCCAAAGGGTATCAATGGCATTTCTCTCTTCTCTAAAATCGAGGGTGTAGAAGATGGGTATACTACTCAATTTCTATACCCAATGGATGCAAAGCAACCTTCTCCACCCCTTATTCAATTGAAGATAAAGGAAATTGATCACCTTTTAATAAAGAGTCTTCAAGAAAGATAGATGGTATCCTATCATTTCTACTTGAAAAGCATTCCCAAGGGAGAAAGAAAAACCAATGATTAGTAGTCGACATTGAGAAGACCTAAAACAAAGTAACAATAATGAAAACAATGAATAAGTATGCCAACATAATGAATAAGTGGGCAAAATACATTGATCCAATAACAAAAAATAAATTAAAAATGCCAAGCTCACGGTCTCAATGAAATAAATAGTGTATAAAATAATATATGGTAACTAACTACAACTATATTTCTTAAGGCATTGAAAACTAGTTTCGTAAAGAGATGCAAACTATGTAAAATATTGGTAAGGGGTGGAAAGATCAAGAAAGAAATAAAAATTACAAGACCTAAGGGCCAAACCTAATGTCTCGGGGGCTCATCATAGATGGCCTTGCCTACGTAACTCGCAGAGACATCGTAGTTCAGGTTTAACATCAAAACCAGTCTTCTAAAGGATGGTAGAACTTTTAAACCCAATGGTTCGTAACTATGATGGAGAACAAATTATTGTAATATATTAAGGTAATATTCATGATCCCAAACCTACAATATTTATAATTATATGAGAGCAGATAAATTTTACCTAATTCTATGACCGTGAGTTCAAGTTGCTTTTTCAATGGGTGGAAGGTGATGCCCAATCAGCTTAGTCAACTATACCATCTAAGTTCTTTCAAGTGGAAGAAAAAGTTACTTTTCCAATACCTCCAGGGAACATCTAATGTTCAGGTTTGAATGATAGCTACAATCCTATCCAACAATCACCAAGGTGGAAATACTATATAAAGGGGCAATTGTCACCAAAAGTTGCAATTGAATATTAACGAACACCCTAAACATGCTCATACAATTGAATTTAGATTTCCATACTATATGTTTCATTGTATCCTTTTTTTATTATTGACTAATTGCTCCTTAATTGGACTATAAACCATGCTATTTAAACCAAGGGCCAATCATGAATTTCCTTATCTATTTCATCCTAGGAATATTCTATATAAAAATCATGTTGATATTTGATATTTCTATAAATGTTGTTAGACTACCATGGGACCAAAGATCATTCAGACCATTAAATACTTGTCCCAGTCATTATGAATTACTCATTAATGCTAAGAGGAATTCTACAATGGCAACAAGAAGTGGAGCATAATGACAATATGTAATAATTATTGTTATATTTCAAAAAGAATTGCTTCCATGTACATAATAAATAAAACAACTAAGCTAAAACAAAATAAATTATAAGTTAATAAAATAATTTCAAATATGATGTATTTAAAATCTCTTTACTAATTGCTAATATAATGAAAACCAGAGACAACGAAGACTAGTATTGGAAAATGGGACTTGGTAAGATCATAGACAATGAATCAATATCTTATCTACAATTCACTCAAGCATTTAATTAATCAAATTGAGTGCTTCATAGCATGACGGTGATGTAGAGATGCAAGTCCAACTTGAACATTCCTATTTTTGGCCTTAAATCTTTTTCATTTTTCCCAGTTTGTATCAAATTTTTGCATTGAATATGATAGTCAATCAAGCCCTCTGAGATTGAAAAATCCTACGCTCATGGCTGTTTGGGGATAGATAAAATAAGTTTTTATTTCAAATTGAATTTGTTTACTTTTGAAATCAAATAATTTTCAAAACTTTTCTCTTCCCCTGACTCTTCAACATAATACTTTAAATCCTGTTCAATTAGAACTAGATAATATTTTTGATTGATCTAAATTTTTCCCCTTAATTGTTTAATTCCTTCGATGGCAGGTATTTTCCAATGTTTGTTAGTAGAAAACACATGTTACAAAATATGGCCTCCAGAACAAAATTCTATCAAAAGTATTTGAAAATAGCATTTCAAACAGCCATTGTAAATATTCTGTGTTGGTCTGAATCCCAGCTCTGCCACACTAGACGCACCAACCATCTCCAACTCTTCTTACATTTTTGAACCTTTTAGCATCTCAGATATTAAGAAATACTACTTTAGGAACAAGTGCATACAAAAAAATTAAAGAATCAACAATGTGTGAGTTTCTCTGTGTTTTGGGCTTACTTTAGTAGAGGTAATTCACTTAGATTTTTCAAACAAAGGAGAGGACAAAATGCCTTACCTACACTATAAAACAAGGCCATTGTGTCTCAGAATTCTATGCTCCACAAATTTTACCTCGTAGTGTAAGGTGCATTTCAATTAGATTTTACACATCCTATAATCGTTATTGCATGCAATGAACCCTCGAGTGGCTTCGGGTTCTCTTCTTCCATATTTGCAAATATTTACAATATAACCAATTGTTTTGATTTTTAGTGTAGTCACTCTAAAATAATACACAACCAATTGTCTCGACTCCTAGTTCAGTAGAATTTTTGATAGATGATACATTGAAGATGAGGCCTTTTAAATTTTTCCACCACTTGCAAGTACTACATGAATCAATAAAAGTAACTTTTGCTGCCACTTGCAAGCACTACACAACCAATTGTCTCCACTCCTAGTTCGGTTGATGTAGGAAATGACAAATGGAAGGAATGGTGTTTCATTTAGTTATGATTAGCATCATATCTTTGAATTTTCTTGATTTTAGTCTCACTTGGTTAGAAATTGTTTTTTATCTAAGTTCTTTGGTCAACTATATCCTCTAGAATATTAAGAAATATTGGAAAGTTAGTCAAAATAAAATATGCTATGATTGATGGACCACATATGGAAATGATGTGACATGGGGAAGATCAAAAGTCTTAGAAATTTGATAGATAAAAAGGTGTTTGCTCATAAGATATATAGATCCATAGAAATCTACCAATTATTGTCATGTGTAAAGTAGTATGTAGGAGATCATATCACTTTGGAAGATCAACACATTGAAAATGACTTCCTAGACTGGTCTATAGATGCTCTGATATTATACTCAACACTTGTACAACACGTGGCCAACTAGACAAGTAAAAATTCTTGGGTGAACATAGAATTCAACAAGTGATAAACATTTTATGATGGCAACTTCTAAAATCTAAACACTATAGAACCACCTATACTTGAACATTAACAATGCAATGCTTGGCCAAGACAACAAAGATAAAATATTGAAACCCAGAGTAAATATGCAGCCACAGAACCCAAGTAGTCCTAGATGTTTTTGTCTCTCAACTGCATTCAAGCTCACAAATAACACATCTTTGTTTCCATCATGGAAATGCCTATTTTTGGATCACTTTTCCATCACAGCTACTTTTTCATAACAGCTACTTCAATAATCCAGTGCCAAATAACTTCTCAAATGAAATAAGCATATTAAATAATAGAATATCTTCAAATGTGTTCTTAAGCATCAAATTAGTGATATCTTCAAAGGTGTTCTTAAGCATCAAATTGATAAATTTAGATATGAATAGACTAGTGTGAAAAAAGGGTATATGCAATTCTATTTATGGGGCATAGCCATACTTATGGCATAGTTGCACTAAAAGAAATTTTATGGGATGCAATTGGTTCCAATCATCATCCTACATATTTAGTAGCATCCAAGTGTGATCAAAGCTCGATTCCAATTCAGTTTCAGTGCTTTCCACAAGTTGGATGAGTTATTAAATAATTAATTACTATTTTACTAATGTGATCTAATGTTGAGAAATCATAAACGGACTACTTAGTGTACTAGCTCGTTGGAGAGGTAATGAAATGTATAAAAAGTTGCACGCCTAGTTAAAGGTGGCTTTGTGTATGAAATTTTATTATTATTTCAAATTATGTGTGAATTGCAAATTCCCTCCAATAAAGCTATAAAAGGTGTTGGGGCTCATTTGTGCATATGTTGAAGATTTTGTAACAAAATGCTAGTGGAATGAACTTGCAAGTACTCCCTAGAAATCATTTGAAGACCAAAACCTTCATTTGATTGCCATTTTTAGACCGTGTTGTATTATAAGGCTTTATTCTTACTGCAAAAAATTGTGTTTACATTGTATTTCTAAGGGAACCAGATCTAATGGTCACCTAATCCATTTTTTCAGACCTGATTTTATCCTTGAGAAAATGATACTTAATGGGGACACCATATACCTCACACTCTATCAGAGAATCCACATTATTGGGACTAAGTAGGGTCAAACATTGACATAAGTAGCACCATTTCATTTTACATATTATTGGGTGCCCATTTCAAACTCTACTGAGATAAGTAAGAAAACAGAGTTATAGGATGAATTGTTGCACCCAGATCCATTGTTGGTTTCTCTTTTAATATCTTTCTTCAAATGAAGATTTACAATAATAATGATAGGGTTGTAATCACCTGCAGTATTGTTTCCAATTATATTGTTTCACCATTTGCAATTGAGTTGGAAGTACTTTCTATAGAGATGAACTGAGGTGAATCTTTACATTTTTCTTTCTTAGGGAGAGGACTGATTGCAGCCTGCATAGCTCTAAATTGATTTACTACTGTTTGTCTTATCAGCATCGAATGTCTGCTGATCATTTTATGTAACCTCCAATATATCACTATCTATCTCAGTACAAGCTTCAATATGATTTTCTTAATATATTTAATTTGCAAGCGGGGGTGGTGGGGGCTATGCTTTTAAATTTTCCAGTTTAAGCACACTGGAATATCCCTTTTGCTTTGCAATTTATATTTTTCTCTTGACCATGGAAAGTGACTTCTTTGAAAAACCAAAACTAATCTCCCTAAAACTGAGGTAGAATTTATTGACTCTTACATAGTAACATCTAGTGTCTTCTCATGAAAATTGCATGACCAAAACTATTTTGATAATCAGAGTCTGCAGGAGCTATACTTGTAGATAAATAAAAGGAAAGTAAGAGACACATACTCCCTAAAATATAGAACTTATACTCCTTTGAATATTTCATTATGTTTAGAATATTATTTCTATAGTTCTTCGACATTATATTATTAGTGAAATTAGTTGTCTCAAAGTTGTAAAAATTCAAAGCATTTAGAAAATAGTTTTTAAGAGTTTGTGGTAATAATGTATAAATTTGTTGTTTTATATGACTTGATTCGAGTTCAAAAGTTCTCAAATGTAAAAATCTCAAAGTATGTACCCATTCAAGGTGTATGAATTTCTGTACTAGCAATAAGTTTTCTGTGTTCAATAGATGTACTTAAATGTTCTAAGGATGTACTTAAATGTTCTAAGGTTTAAAAGGTTTTGATATTCAAAAACATGAAAATTATGTGTTTATAAGATTCTCATTTGGTTGTTTTGATGATTAAATTATTGACAGGTGAACTATTTCAAGTCTCATATTTCACATACTTGAAGACACGACCTAGATATTTCACATACTTGAAGATATTGTGATATGATTGGATTCATGCCATATGAAATGAATTTTCTATTTCTCCATGACCTTAATACATTCCCATTTCTAGTCGAAATCATCAGCATGTTGTAGAATCTAACAATTTAAGGAAGAAACTTAGTTGTCTCATATTGGCATGGTTATTTAAAGCATTTTGTAGATTTACTCTTGCAGCTAAATGGTGTCTAGATCATATTAAAACTTGTTGGGCCTGCCTTTGGGTGATTCTCTGAGATTTGTCATCACAATAAACATATGAGTTAGCCACTGAACCTCACTAGCACAAGATCTTAAAAAACACCTTGGGGTTTGAATTTATTATTTTCTTTTTTCAAATAGATAGTTGTGGATAGGATTTGAAAATGTGGCTTGTAAATCTTGAGTTTTTGAATTACTTAGCTTTTGGCTTGAGATTATCTTTATAAATATGTCAGTATCAACACTTGGATATGTTGCATTGACATTTTGTTCAAAAATTCTATTTTATGGATTTATATCACACAAAATCAAAGATTCTTAGAACCTTTCCACCCACAATTACATTATAAGATTTAAATCATTCAAATATGGTAATAGAAAATGATACTAAGTGGAAATTCTATGCAGGAACAAAGACTATGTGTTAATGGTTAAAAACCTAGCCCATAAAATCAAACATATAACCCTAGAAACAATCTTGTACTGAAATAGTAAGAAAATCCATTTACTATAAATTCAGTCTATGGTAATAACTTGAAATATTTTCAAATTTCACTATATGAATTTGACTGATGAAAACTTTTTCAAGATATACATAAATAATCAAATAAATTTCAACAAATAGAAAATCTCTCAAAAACTGTATGCAATGTAAAACAAGAATTACCTTCAGATTTTGGGAAATGAAGCTGGTTGTTGATATGTTTTCTTATACATAGTTGTTATTCAAGTATGCCATGTCACTTTTTTTTTCTAAGAAACTATATGATTTTTGTTAAGAATGACAATAAGATTTCAATGAAAATCCCCATTTTATTACCTATTTCAGGAACATCCCCAAACTGATTGTTGTGATCATTGTATTCATTTGTCCTTAGACCAATATAAGAAAATGGAAATTGAGGTCTTCAATAACAGGTGGGATGCACATATAAATTATCGAGAAATGGAAGAAAGTACTCAGTCTCAGGTCTCTGACTTCTATTATGAGAAAACATAGTAGTGCATGGAGGCAAGTTGGTTCATGCATGAAAATAGAAAAATAAATAAAAACAAAGCTTTAAAATAGTTGGTAGATAAAACATGATTACAAATCTAGCTAGGAAACCCTAACACTGAGAATGTAATGTCGTGTCCTCTAGAGTTTTTAACAAAGCATACCAGTATTTCTCATGAAGCCCTTCTAGTATTAGGATGATGCTTAAAGATCATGAATCCCTTCCAGTATTTGGATGATGCACAATGCTCAAGAAGCCCTTCCTCCCACCTACAATCTGGCTAAGACAGAATGAAGTGAGTTTTATCATTTTTTTTATATCCCGATTTGTCAAAATTTCAACAATAAACTTAACTAAAGTCAAAATTTTGACCTTTTCGGGACATAAACAAAAAATAAGTGAACATCATAAGCCAAAATGGATTTTGGTAAAAAATGAGGCCCAAATGTATTAGTGTGCAATTGATTTTTTTGGATTTGAAAAATCTTTGGAAATTGCAAACCTAAGAGTCTAACCTTAGGAAAGTGAATAGGGATCTTGACTTTAAAAGGGATAAAAAGGGATTAGGTCCAATCCAACATGACAAATATGGAGTGATACCAATTGATAGGGTGGTTTTAAATTTGGGAATAAGTGACCAAGTCAAGATTCTTTCTTCAATGACATAGGGTAAGACTCTAAAATTTGGATTCCTTTGGGATTTTACAAAGTTTCACGTTGGGTTCACCAAATGTAAGACTAGAAAAAGGCATAAGAAGCATATCTAGGTAACCATAAACCCTAAACAATATGCTAACCTATCTAATCTAATATTACACTACAACATTTGGGGTCAAATTTTGACACCAATTTGCAATGGCACTACCATTTGTGTGTGATTTTTGTGTTTTTTTTCCAAGTGCCCCCGATGCTTTTGTAATGGCGATGATACCATCGTAATTGTGACACCCTCTTGATTATAAACATAAAAAAATAAAAAGAAAGGCTCACTTTTTATTGAGCTATGCATGCAATCAGAAGAAGGCCCTAATTACTATTGTATGTCGAAGACACGAAGAATAGGTGAATCTCGATGGATTCTTTTTAGCTGAAGATCCCGTAGGTTTCTTTGCATTTAGTCTGGTTGGTAAGCTCTCCATTTTTTTGTGCAGGCCATGTCCCTCATTAGGTATGTCTTTGTACCTTTTATTAAATGAAATATCACTGTTGTAGATCATTTGTGATTTCATTACTTGAAAAATCATAAAACTTTGTATTTTCCTCTTGGATTGGTGATTTCATTAGACATCTAGACTTTTTCTTATTAGGTTTTGATACATGTGTCTCTGATAAATATTCTTTTATATGCTCGTGAATAAGGGTTCATATATTTGTGCTCTAGTTGAAAGAAAAACATAATGAAAAGCCTACATGCTCTATTTTTCTTGCAAGCCGCGGGTCTCTCAGTTGAGGGTTTCAATTGTGAAAACTGTGACTTTACTCTTTGAAACCCGTTTTGATTTTATGCACATTAATACCTTAATTTATTCTTATTGAAATTCAATACCACATTAGGATAAAGATACCAAAATAATTATTGGAAGAAAAATTGTAGTAATGCTCTTATATTTTTGCAAGAAACATACAAACCGTGCCATTTAAAAAAATTGATCACAGTATATATATGGAAATGGCTGGTTACAAGAGGAATTAGTTACATTCATAGGAATCTACCATACCTATTTTTTTTTTCAATTACCAAGAGAATAAAACATTTAGCTCGTTCATAGAAGAAACCAGCTTGGAAAGAAAATACATACTAACAATGGTACCTACTATTCAGTATTCAGTTTGTTATTTACATCAACTGTGCCCTCTGATGATGGCCACAAATAATAGTAGTGATCTTGAATGTCATGTTGTATTGAAACCCAATCACCCACCATAAAAAATGGTTTGAAAAAGGAGAAGCAGATGGATAATCACTCCTTAAAACATCATCCCACATACTCCCGCTGCCTACATCCATCATATAACTCTACAGCTCCTCAGAATTTAGCGGTCTCTCGTTTAAGAAATTGATAAAAGAAGAACCAATATCAAACTGAGTAGGAACATCAAAAGGAGCAAAAGATGAAGACATTCTTATTGAAGTTCTTGTCACACATTGCTCCACTCTACCTGCACTAAGGTTATTGGTCTTTAGTTATGTCATTTTGAGGAGTTATCATGAGATTTTTGTGTTCCTTGTTATTGTCATATAGGAAGAGGAATATAATGAGTCTTGGTCAAAATAATATTCTAATATATCTATGGTGGCTAGATCATTTTCCTTATTTTTATGGATTCCTACCTAAAATAGGCACACTAGGGGATAGATTGACTTGGGATATTATCATTGACCTTTTTGTAGGATTGATTTGTTCTAGTGTTTATCTTGATACTCTGTGTGTTATGTCCTAAATTGATTTTCCCCGCACACACTATTGACTCCATTTCTGAAGGATCTTACAATAGATTTTATCATTCCCCTTGTAGATACATATAGATTGTATACTTTTTTGTGATGATATTTTAGAGGATATTAAGTTGATTTCAGATCTTGCATGTGTTAATGGACCAAAGGCTTGTCTCCCAATTGAAAATCCCCATATTGAGACCCAATCTTCATATTTTGTTGTTCCTTATCATCCAATGCCTCCATCTTCTAGTATGACCCCACTATACTTTATATATTTGAAGTTTTAGGTTAGTCTTTGGAGGCCTCATCCTCAACACATGTAAGTTTACTTCATTTAACTATAAACACTAGCATGATAATCTATCTTTTGT
>MU214102.1:80305-107365 GCA_018584345.1 Thuja plicata | reverse complement strand
ATAATTAAATCAATAATGATTTAATTAATAAGTGAGACTTAATAATTAAATCAAATGATGATTTAATTAATAAGTGAAGGGTGACTTAATAATTAAATCAATAATGATTTAATTAATAAGTGAAAATGCCCTTTTAACTCTAACATATAACTTTAACAACAACATGAGGCACATAGGCAACCACCTTAGCACATACTAAATAAGGACTAAAAGTCTCGACTGCCTTAACTAAGGCATAAGATTTCTTTTCCATGATTTCGTAATTCAATTCTACTTCCTGCAAGGACTTGCTAAAAAATGCAATTGGATGTTCAAATCCCTGCTTGTCCATCTGTAGTAGAACTACATCAATGGTATGGAATGAAGCAAATGAGAGAAGAGAAAATAGTAATTCATAACTAGGATACTTTAAGACCGGTGCTTCCTGAATAGACAACTTTATCCTCTCAAAATCCTGCTAAGCTTCTTGATTCCAATCATATTTAGCACCTTTCTTTAGCAGCTTGGCAATAGGTTTTACAATTTCTGCAAAATTTATTATAAACCTTCTTACAAAATTTATTTTTCCCAAGAAATATTGCACCCCTTTGATATTCTTGGGAGGAGTCAACATATTAATGGCATCAATCCTCTCTAGATCTATTCTCACTCCCTCTTTGGACACTATATGCCCTAATAAATTTCCTTCTGAAACAACAAAATGACACTTCTTTGGATTAAGAGATAATCCAAACTCCAAATTCTTACCACAAATATTCTCCAGATGCTTGTAATGATCCTCATCTTTCTTTGAATATGCAGTGAGATCGGCCTAATAGACAAGGTCCATAATTATGTTTATGAATTTCTTAAAAGCAACATCCATTTCTCTCTGAAAAGTGGCCCCTGCATTCATGATACCAAAATTTATTCTTACTATAAACATAAGTTCTCCAAGGGGTAGTAAAGGCTATCTTTAATTGTTCTGACTCATTGAACAAAACTTGATGGTAACCAGAGAATCCATCTATCATGGATAAAAGGTCACACCCTATAACTCTTTGTAGCATTGCCTCCATATTAGGAAAGGAATAATTATCTTTGAGTGATGCTAAATTAAGGTTTCTAAAATCAACACAAATCCTGATATCTCCATTCTTTTTTCTCACTATCAAAAGATTTGACACCCATGATGAATATCTGATTGGTTTTATAATTTGAGCTTCCCTGAGTTTCATTAATTCTTCCTACAATTTTTATGCTAGTAATGGATTGATGGGTCTTTTCTTTTGTCTAAAAGGTTTCACATCAAGCTTTAGAGTAATTTCATGTTGAAACAAATCCTCCTTATAGGCCTTAATATCTTAATAAGACCAAGAAAAAACATGCTTGTACTTCTTTAATAAGCTCATCAAATTTGCTTTGATTTGAGGGGCTAAATCCTTTCCTATGTATACCTTTTTAGGGATTGCCTCCGACCCTAAATTTACCCCTTCAACATTGTCCATATTTACATTAGATATCTTAAGCAAGTGACCATCATTGTCACTGAAGATGCCCTCAATTTTAACTAAACCCTTAGGTATGACATTTGTTGGCAACTGAACAACATCATTCCCAAAATAGTTTGTTTGTCATCTATGATTTAAACCAAAGCATTATAGTCAATTTTCTGGCCCTCATAATCATCCATACACTGAATGAACCTGAGAATATCCCTGTCATCCTCAAAAATTGATAAAGAAATAAAAATAATACAAGCTCTTGATCCTTCCTTGGAGCATCCACCATCAAATTACATCTTCCATATCTCATATTGATGTGATTGTGACTCCTTCATAATTGGGTTTTCATTTTCAAATTTGGACCCATCTTTTTCAATCCTAAAACTTCCCATGTCAACATCCACATAACAATTGAGCACCTTGGGATCCCTCTTTTCAATTTTTTCTAGATCACGTGGGTCCCTATACAATTTGACATAACTCCCATTTATAGGGATTGTAGCATATGATAGGTCTGATTGAAAATTCCCTCCAACTGTTGATGCCCACTATCTAGACAGTAACATAACATAATGTGGTGGCATATCAACCACAACAACATCCATTATGAATTTAGCCTTAGGGAAAACAACAATCTTCACCTCAATACCTTTTAAGGTTCCTACCACAGGTAAATATCTGTTATCCATAGCAAAACATCTTCCAAAAGTTGTATTAACGTTTAAGCTCAATTCTTTTATAACACCATATGGCATTACATTTGTTTCTTCCCCTGAATCTAACATATAGTTTCTTATTAATTGGTCATTCACCAACAATGTCACATAAAATGGATCTACTTGAGAGGGCTCTTGAGTAATAATGTTTCCTACATAAATTCTAGGAGCCTCCTCCTCAATTTCTCTTTTTTTCTTGACTATCATAGTAAGAACATTATCATCAGTTATACCATTGAGAAAAGAGAAAGCAATCTCTTTATGCTCCTTTATTTTTAGCATCTCAACCAAAGCTACTGACACCTTCATTTAATATATTTATATTCTTCATGTCAAAAGTAGGAAAACCTAAGACATCCCCACTAGAAGCCTTAGCCTTGTTCTCCTTGGATTTCTCTATTCCTTAACCAGCAATGGGGGTACCTTTGCTTTTGTCTTGAACATTATCCTTGTTTTGAATTGGGGGTTCAAGAGAGCCTTCTTTTATAAATAATTAACTAGGCTTTCCCTGATCCTTACCCTCTCTTCTATTTCTTAAATTGTAAGCACTCCTAGCCTGAGCAACTGTAGCAATAGTGAGATATCACCTCTTCATCACTAGGTCTTCTTAATTGAACATGTTCATCTTTTGCATTAGAAACATTTATAGTAAAATGCATAACATCATATGGTTCATCACCTTCTTCTTCAACATATGTCATGAACTTATTGACTTTAGGTTTCTCTTCCTCTTGATCACTTTGTTCATCCTCATTCTCAGTAGATCCTGCCAAAGCTTGTGCAACCGCACATTCAAGAGGAGAATATGGCATACTGCAGGGTATACACCAAGAATTTTTCTCTACATTGTGTACATTATTTCTCTTCAAAAGATCAAGAGTACCTTTATTTTTTATATTACTTGGTTCCTCTGACAGAGGTTTACCATCCTTCCAATTTTTTTTAAAGGGATGTCTTGCAATCTATAAGGCTTATCAAACCTCTTATTTTGTTGTCTATTATTTTGAAAGCCTCTCTCATTCTTGTCTACCTTAGAAGTAAGGTCCTTGATTGCGGTGACCAATTTGTCAACTTTTTCATTTTTACCTTCTTCCTTGGGAAAACTATTAGATTCACCCTTAGGTTCTTTCCATAACCTACCATCATGTCTCTTCCCAAGTTTACCTGGTTCCCTTCTATTACTTTCTATATTAACTTCCATTTTTTAAGCATCCCTTAAATTACTAGGATTCTTATCTCTTACAAGATAGGCAATCTTACTATCTAGTGCATTGCAATATGTAGTAAGGCACACATTTTATTCTAACCTCAACACCTAGAATAGTCTATGCATGGCCTTCTGGAATCTTCTATTGAGTTTGGTTATAGTTTCATTTTGAAATTTCTTGATTTTATTGAACTCATTCAACATATAACCAAAATTTACTTGATTGTCATATTATTGTTTAAAACATTGTGTAAATTCATCCCATGAACTAATGCTTCCAGTAGCAAGGCTACGGTACTAGTCTTTGGAATCTTCAAATAAGGATTGTACAAATGGCTTCATAACAATATCCTCATGTTCAATTTCATAGTCATTCATTTTGTTAAAGAAAACCTTTAGGTTCTCTTCACCAATTATTACATTATTTCCACTAAATTTAGGGATTCTATCACTTATTTCATTTGGGAAGACATTTGGCTAGCCTAGAATACCATCAAAATATAATTGTTTATATGTCTCTAAATGCATGGGTCTTCTCTGAAAACCACCTCCCAGATTTTGGCCACTTGTACCAAAACCATGGCTTTGATTTGCAGTACCTTGAAATGAACTAGATCCCATGGCATTAGTATATAAAATTTTCTATTTTCACCTTAGGACCTAATCCACTACTGCCTTGAGTATTAGCAGTAGCATTAGCTCCCTTAATATTCATATCATACTGAATGAAGGCAATCTTCTTCTTCATTTCTGCAGTAACAACATCTAATTCAACCTTTTCTAGCTATTTGGCAATATCATCTTTTACTTTTCTGGCCTTTCCTAGCTCTATATCAAGAAAATACATACCCTAAGATTCCTTCATTGTATCTTTGTGCTCATTAACTTGTATACCAGAAACCTTTTGTTTACCTTTGTCTAATGTATGGTTACTTGCACCAACTGGAGGAGGATCATGTAAAGAAGCATGCGGCCTTGAAGGCCTTTCATTTTCCTAATCAACAATTTGGTTGATCACAAGCTCTTGATCCATTTTAATTTTATTTAAATATATTTCCTTCTTCATACACTCCTTCTTGGCATCCATATCACCAAAAATCTCCTTATTTAAACCCTTATAATTCTGCTCAAAACCTTGATTCATCAACTTGAGTTGAGCCAACCTTCTTTGTAAGTCCTCATTCTCAACCATAGCTTCCATGACTTCTTCCTCCTTCCTCTTTTTCTAATATTTTCCTTAATGCCATTTTTTCTTTTATTTGTCTTCTTAAGGCGTCATTATTTCCAAAAATTATATTAGGATTAGGTAAAGCAATATCAAAGTTTGGAGAATCCTCAATATTTATAAGATCTATTTCCCTTTTATTTATTGCTTGTTCAAAAGGATCATCATGTAGAAAAGGTTCATTGCTTGTACTTTGGAAAGAATTTTCTAAATTTGAATGATTTCTAGGTCTAAAATCTCCATTATTTTTCATTTCATTATCCTTTCTATACTGAACTGAGTTACAACCTTTTATTGAGATATATCTTCTTGGAAATGAGTATCAAACATGTTTTCAAACAAGCCCAAACCATCCAATTTAGTATTCATAGAAGAAGGATCACTTCCCTCTAGGAAAACACCTAAGGGCTGACCAACACTTGAATCCTTAGGCTTCCAAGAACTTCCACTAGTGGACTATGTTCTTTTAGATCAATTTCTTTTAGCAAGCTTTGGGATCCCACCCTCTAACTCAACTTCCAGATGTTGTTTCATATATGCTCTAGTGTTTCTCATGTTTTTTATGTCTTAAATAAACAAGACCTAAAATAAAATTGTAATTTCAATCTGAAACATTAGTCAACCAAATTTAGAGTCGCCATCCAAACAAACTTGGGATATTTTAATATGATATTTCACCTTTAAATTTTGCAAATAATTAAAGAACTCTATGAAATGAGCTTATCTATTAGTCGCCAGTGGATGGGTCAATCTCAAGTTTGATTTTATAAGCCCTTCAAGAATCCTTTGTGCTAAGTCCCTAGAAGATTCATCATTTATATAAGTTCTTTTTCTTATTTATCCTAGTATACCTGTGGCTCAGGCATATTCCTCTATAGACCCATGCACTGATTCAACAAGGAGAAGAAGTAATGTTCAACTTTTATTATCTCTGAAAGCAACCCTAAACTAATTAGACCCTTTTCCTTATAGAGTGATGGATTAAAATGTCCTTAACACCTAGCCCAAATAAATATAAGAAACTAAAACAATGACATTACAATTTAATTAGAATTCACATATTACAAGAATTTATAGGCATATCTTATTACTAAAACATATAATACATAAAGAATCAGAGCCAAAAGGACCACTGATAGTCTTAATTCAACATGCAGAGCTTACAAGCCTTCTTGTGGCATAAAATTCCCATCCTTCCAAATGAACTCAAAAGCCATAGATATACCAAAATGATCCTATGAGTTTGGACTACCTTAGGAAAATAGAAAACCCTAAAACACAATAACCACAACTCATGATCCAAACGAACATCAATGTGGACATAGACAGGGAAGCATTAATGGATAAAATATATGTAAATCACATCATAACTCTAATTCACCACCCAAAAAAATTTATGAAGCCCAAAATATCAGCAAATATGTCACTTAGGCACCCTATAACCTATTTAAATCAATCCAAAAGATCAGATCAAACCATTTAATACATCTACAGTCCACAAGTTAGCGCCAAAGCTAAAAAAAACCCTAAAAAAATAATTTAAATATTCAAATATCCAGTTGCAATGGCTATAGGTGGAAAAAAATATGGCATCGACTGTCAAGATTTGAACCTTTTCTAACTTTAAAAGTGATTCATTATTTTCTTTTAAGTACCCGGGAGACAAGATCCTATTGGACATGCATCCATCAGGCGCAATGCCTTAAACATTAACTTTTGATCACCTTTTCTCTAAGGCATTATGTAGTCCGTCTGATTCATTTACATTTTCTTTCCTTTTAACCTGGCCCACAATCATAGGAGGATAGGTGTCAACTAGGTGTAATGCCTCACAGACTAATCTTCGATCATCTTCAGATTAAGGCAATGCACCAACGGTCCGATCAACAGAAAATTTCCTAATCTCTATCTTTACCTTTGACGTTGAATTTAGATCTAACTTGCAACATGGCAGGCTGGCGTGATGCCTCAATGACTATCCATCACAAATCTTTCCTTTACAACATTACACAAACCAATAGATCAACACAAACCTGCATCCCTTTTAACTTTACTTTAAAACCTGGGATTCATGACCTCAGCAATGCCACGCCTTACCTAGGCGCATTGCCTTGATGACTATATGTCGATCATATTTTCATTAAGGCATAACACCCACCGTAGGATCATATCAAACCTAATAATTCTTTAACTTTGCTTGATCTCTGGATAGGTACCATAAAATGCCACTTTTCACTCAAGTGCAATGCCTTGATCATTAAATTTTGTGCATCTTTTGTTCAAGGAAATGCACCAACTATTGGATGAAATCCAACCCGGTCTATCTTTAACTTGTCCTTAGCCTCAACAAATTTACAGGTGTCAAATAGGCACAATGCCTTGATGGTTAACTACCTTCATCTTGATGTTTGAGGCAATGCGCTGACCATGGGATCAACTTAGAACTGCATGACCATTAAATTCTCTTTGATGAGCCCCAAGATCTGACAACTCACCACCCATCGACATGACGTACTGCCTTGAAGGTTAAATAAAATCCATTTCCTTATAAAGGAAAAGCGGCCACCATAGATATTCCTCTAATTCTATCAAACCTTACCCTGTCTTTGTCACAAATCTGATCCACCATGACACATGTCCAGTAGGCACAATGCCTTAATGGTTAAACAGAGATCACCTTTTGTTTAAGGCAATGCACCAGCTGTAGGATGAAAACAATTATTCATGAGCTTTAACTCACTGTCGACAGGCCCCATGATTTGAGAAAGGACACATGACATCACAGCGTGATGCCTTAATGAATTTAAGGAACTTCATCTTTATAATTGAGGGAAAACACCCGACATCACATTAGTATAGATCTGACCACATGATAACCTCCTGTCAAGCCAGAAAGAAATGGCCCACCACATCTGAGATGGACACTTGGCAACCTTCATGATGCCTTAAATACTAAGGAGTGGCATCTTCACGATGCAGAGATAGCGATAGTCATTAGATTAAGAAAGACATGCATGGGAGATGTAAAGCATAAACTTTATTAGGGAAACAAACTTAGGACCTAGAGAAATATTAAAACCCGTCAGAGTAAAAACACATGAAACCTAAGGACGTAAGTGATAAAGTGGCCCTGCTTGATGATGTCAATTAAAACACATGGTCTTATAAAACTTAAGTGATGCAAAAAGGTAATGCAACTTTATAACAAGTTAATGAGACTTAGGGTTTTACCACCAAAAATGCACAAAGGGATACAAAACCTAAAACTAGGGCTTAAGGATTACGCCAAAAAACTTGCAAAAAAAGGCAAAAATAGGACCAAAAAGATCCACAACTTTGATTCCAAACACCTTATAGACCAAACTCATAAGAATTTAAAACATACACATGAAGACAATTAAACATCAAGAAGGGACTCTAATTATATTTTCATTAATCAATATTCCTTCAATAAATTCAATATATGCCCAGTCTACTAAAAATCAATAACAAAAGTGTAGACAAGAACTTGAAATTTAGTGTTGAGACATCATTGATTGATCGATCCCTTTTACAATACTTCCTCCTACTTATAGCTCTAGAAATCTTGGAGTCCTATTATGAACCAAGATGCAACAAGCTACGAATTGCTATGTAAAGACAAAGATTGACACATCATGAAAGACAAATATATAATAGAACCAAAAATCTATTTGTTACAAGATTTCATAAGAAAACTCATTAGACCATAGGGCCTTTGCAACAAATTCAAAACTCTTCTGCCTTCTCCAAGTGGAACCTTTGTCATCATTCTTTTATGCACAAAATATTTTGCAACTATTGACTACTTTAGGAAGTTTGAAAACTATGACCTATTGAAGGAACCATGGGATGTTCATTTTTCTTTGATTCATCTGGGGTATATCTTCCCTTCCATGCTACAAATACCTCATCACTAGGCTAAGGGAAGTTAGAAATTTCAATCTTGTTGATGTTTAACTCATCCCATTCTATTTTCATCCATTGAACTTCCTTTCTCCAAAACCAAAAATGAGACTTGGCATTTTCAATTGTCTCCATAGTTTGCACAAAAAAAATGGTACTCTCAAGGTTTATGATTCTCTTAAGTCTCACAAACATTTCATCATCCATCTCTCCCAACCACTTTCTTTATTATTCAATTTACCATTCCTTTTGAAAATGCTAAGAAATATTTCAAAACAAACTATGGATTATTACCTCATTAATACTTTTTCTCTTCTTTGGATGTTGACTCTTCTTATTTCAAACTCTAACAAGCTTTTGAAAAACTTGTAGGTATCCTTTATTGTGGTACCAACATTATCCTTGGTCTTAGAAAAATAATAAATGAATTTTAAATCTGATTTCCTCCTTATTTATTTGTCCAAAATTGGCTCCAGAGTAGCCTTATCCTCATCAAAATAATTTAGAATTCCTACCACTCTATCCCTTCTCAAATAAATAAAATTTGGCTCTATACCTTTAACAAACTGCAAAATTGTATTTCTCACCTTTTCCTCATGCTTCTCATTAGCTATATATTTAACCTTTCTGAAATATTTGCATTCCTCTTCCAACCTTTTTCTCTCTTCTTTAGTTTTTCTTTCTATGATTCTAGTTTTCTTTCTCTGCTTCTAGTTTCTCCTTTTCCAAATTGTGCTCTGCTTCTGATCTAGAACTAGATGACATAGGGGAAGGGGGATACTCTAATAGGACTAGAGGATGAAGGATAGGTAGGATAATTGGCAATTTTCCTCTGAGGAGATTCTTCAATTTATTGTTGGCCTCTCAAATGTGTAGTTATCATGTCTTTTTTAATAACCTTTTTCTTCTGATCATTATAATCTTTGAAAATAGTTTCCAGTTGAGCTCTGAGATCTTCCATTTCTTTGGCCTCCTTTTCTCCCACTTTCAGGTTGAACTTAGCAGTCTCTAAGACTACACTAGATGCTTCCACACCCAAAGTCTCTCCAACTCTCCTTATCATCAGGCTACCATAATAATCAGCCTTAACAATTTCATTCCTCTTTCTATTTTATTCTCTCTTAAGAGACCACATGACCAGGGAAACATGATCTTCACTAAAAACAACCCCTTTGATGGCTTGTTCAGATGCTTCCTTTGTATCATGTGCAAGCTTTGTTTGCTTCCTCACAACATCAAACACAATTGCATCAACAATGTCCCATTCTTGAAGAATGAGGACTCATGCACTTCTGACCATTTCTCGTCCCTCCTTAGGGGTGATTTTTTCAAATTTCTCTAACATTTCTTATTTCACCTTGGCCTGTATAGCATTCATGTCTTTATCTAGATGATCTTCTTTCCTTTTCTAACATGTCTCTTTAAATTTATTGATATGAAATCTCCAAAGGAATTGTATAAATGCTCTAGCTGTGAGAAAGCTTTCATCTACCAAGAATTCATCACTGAACTATTTGGTGATAGGGTCCAATTATTTTCTAGCAAAACCTGCTACGGTTAAGTCCATCTCAACCCTCTTGGGTGATTCTAGTATCCCTTCTTCAATCACTTCATGGGTGACACATATTTTCCCCATGCTTCCCATTTGTAAAAATTTCTCTAATGCTCCTTTTTCATCAAAATGCAATGGGGATTAAATACACACCTCCAATATATTTTGCATCTTCTTCCATTCCTTTCCTCTTTTGAGAAGGATGGGACTCAAGATCAATGTCAATAGGTCTTTTCCCCTTTGAGGTGGAAGGCTCCTCAACATGTACTTTCTCCTCAGTCCTTTTGGAGGAAGAAGGAACATCTTGCATTCTATGAAACTTATGGGATGTATCTCCCCTGGGCATCACCACAGTGCATCTTGATCTTTGGACAAAAAACATACTCCCCTAGTGGTACAAGTATAGAAAATGTTGGCTTGCTTAAGACAATTTTAGCTTTGTCAGGCACTGACTTGATGACAACATCTTTTTTTGATTCAAATTTTGCATAACCCTTTCAAAATGCTTCATCAGAGCATCAATCTTCCTTTCAAAGGGATTGAATTCCATCCATGGCTCATAATCTCTATCAAAATGTTGTACAAAGTCAAGAGTCTTCTAGTACACTAGCTACTTTTCCTTCTTAACTTCATGTTCTTGTATTGTGAACTCATTTCTAATAATGTCTTTAGGAAAATGAAATTGGTGGTCCATTGCTACACACCTAGTTTTCTTCTTGAATATATTACTCAAGAAACCCTCAGGATTAGAACACCTAGCCACTGATGTTTTCAGTTTATAAGGCTTCAGAGCGTTATCCATGTGCACATATCAAACCTTTTCAATAAAAAATTGGTCAACAATAGTGACAGTGGGAAAAATAGTACCCCTATTCTTCCCAGTCAATGCAATTTTCTACAGACCACCAATATGTCTGATAATCTTAGCAAGTTCGACCTTCAAAGGAACTTGGTAAGGAAGTAAATATGGAGTTCCCCTGGAACCAAATACTCTGAAAATAATTTAAATAGGATACAAGATGATATCTCCCTAGTTATGCACAATTTTGATGTCCTTAGCATATTTCTTTGGTCTTATGAAAGACAACAAATCTTTTGGACTCCTGTGAGTCTCAAGAAACAAAAGGGCTCTAAGACTTTAAGAAAATAATATATCAAAAGAAACAAAGCTAACATCTTCTCTATCCTAGGATAACTCCAAACTCTACAATTCAACTGATATTTCTTCACCATCCTTCATCTTCATCACATCCATTTCTTTCTCAAAATTATCTGCACCTTTATATAGAAACATGAGCATATAGATTGAATACAATCCAAATGGTTTATCCACCTTTGATTTTTGAATACCAATTATGCCATTGTAAATTAAATCAACAACAAAGGTGCAAATTGAAAAATCATAGCAAGATGAGAGTGAAGGGCCTAAGCCATCATGAACATGTAGTGGATTGGCATTACTATTTCTACATCCTTTCCAAAATCTGACACAAGGAAAAATACATACCCTTTTCCTTGATATTAAAATAATATAATTTAACTGGCTCTAGGGTATTAGGACCTACTACATTTAATCCTCCAATGTTGTCAAAATATTCATTTAAAGGTCCATTTCTCAGATAATCCTTTTGGGCCTTGTATACTTCCCTGAAGATTTCAAAATTAATCTCGTCAAGCTGAGTAGAGGGCTCATTCAAATGGAAAACTTCATGAACTTCATCAGAAGTGATGCTTATTAGAGGGTTAGCATCCACATATCTCACCACTCTGGCCACTAAGTCATAATTATTTTCCACTTGGAGCAGGATGTCAGCATCCATGAAGATGTTTGAAACTACCATTTTCCCCATATCAAATTTACAATGTTACTGCTAGGGGAAAAATCAATCCTCTGACCAAAATCCACTTTGAAAAGAGCTAAACTAGATACACTGATATCTGCATCCCTTATCTAATTACCTTTATCATACAAACCATCACCTACTTTTAGATGAGGATTTTTTGGCACTAACTCTTTTACTTTGGATGAATCATTAGTAGACTTATCAAGTTGCTCCTAAAAATCATCACAAACTTCTCTTTCTTGATAATCTACTTTACCTTTAACCCTATGCAGTTTCATCTTGGAACTAGGGTATCATAAAAAAATAAAAAAACACAGACAAACCCTACTTCCTTCAAACCTCAATTCAAGCTAGCACTTCAAATTCATAGAATGCAGAAGCAACCAGACAGAAAAACTTACCTGCTTCAAAAGATGCTAGAAAACAGACCAAATACATTTCACTTCAGCTCTGCTTTGCTTCTCTAAAAATTGTAATATTTGAATCACAAAATGAAACTCTTTACAATATAACCTTGCCAGAAATTTGCATTAATTCTCTATAGGGTATCCACATGCTTTGTAATTACTTCTTCATTTTTCAAAAACCCATGGCTCAAATAGTAAAACAAAGCTTCTCACACCAGAACACTAAATTTAAAACACAACCATCGATATGGATCCATCTAAGCACATCGTGCAGTCCACAAAATTAAACAAATTAATGACCTCAATATCACAATAGGAGTGGTGAAAGAAACCAATCAGTGAGCGACATTTCAACTCCACGTAGAACCTTCAGTCCCACTTTACTCTTCCTCATCAACCTGGACAAGTATCACTCAGGCATGATTTTGCGATGAGTATCCTTGGTGCAGCTTTGGTTAGTGGCATCATGCCTACCATCAGATTAAACTTGATCTGATCCGTGTTTACCTCCTTTGAAAACCCAGACCCATGGTCTAAAAATAGATACATGTCATTTAGGTATGATCCCACGATGAGTAAAAATAAGTGCAACTTTTCTTAGCAGCATCACGCCAACTATTGGATCAACTTAAATCTACTCGATGCTTTATCTTTTGACCCCACAAAGGTGAGAGCTCTGGATGGAAACTTTCAATGAATTGTGATCCCATGATTAATAAACAATAGACATCTTATGTTCTAGGAATTACACCTACGGTTGGATCAAAAAATATCTAACTTAACTTTATGCTCCTTTTAGCCTTGCCAGATCCCACTAGTTACCACGCATTGCACATGCGCGATGCCTTGAATAGTAACCTTCTTGCATCTTTAGTTCACAGGATTGTACCCACTTTTATATTAAAAGAGATCTAATTGAACCTTGTCCTCGCTGATAGGTTTGAAGACGCTAGCCCCATAATCCCAGATGGACACTTGGCGTTCAAGCATGATGCCTCTATGAGTATTTTTGGTGTAAATTTTGATCAAGGAGTTACGCCTTCCATTGGATTAAAAGGAAGCTTCTTGACATCTTTTAATAAATAAAATACCATGGGGACTTAGGACTTAGGAAAAATTAAAATGCTAGGAATCGTGACTTAGAACAAAATGGCCCCGCTTACAACGACATAAGACAGACGGTTAAAATAACTTAAATGGTTCCCAAAATGTAACATAAGAAAATAAAGGGCATGGGAGACTTAGGGTTTTTTGAACCAAAAGGTAACCAAGGTTTTTTGAAATCAAACAAGAAATCAAGGGAAGGCATGAACATATAATACAAAGAGACTTAGCACCAGAAAAAATTGCAGTCCTAACAGTGGATGTGACTGGGAAAAGTTAATTACAAGAATCTATGACACAGACCACACACACACATACAAAAAGAAAAAAACATAATAAAAATACAAACCTATATCTTGTACATATATACATAACTAAAAAAAAGAATAAAATTACTGTGCATGGAAGAAAATTTATGAGAAATAATGTTTTAGGAATTGTCCATGCACTGGAAATTCCTACATCTCACCATTAGAGTTTTCCAAATAATATGAGTCCTTTCCATGGAAATATTGGACTAGAAAATTTCCCAACCATAATGACTCAAATATTCCATGCTTTCCCTTCTCTTCTTTCCTTGTATTCCACTAAAGCACCACATCATTGATTTGAAGTTTCCTCTAAGTCGATCTTTTGTCAAATACAAATTTTGATTATTGTTGGATCTTTGAATTTTTCTTATGTTCTTCAGCTTTGAATTATTCTAACTCAACCAATTGGATCATCCTATCCATCATAGGTTCTAACATTTCAATCTCTTCCTCCTATAGAAATTTGTAAATAGGTAAGAAGTTATTCAATGGCAATCTTTCCTGTGCTCCATAAACCATATCAAGAGGGGAAACCCCTATTGCCATTTTTTACTATCACCCTATCAGCCCACAAATCTATCTTTAACTTTGAATTCCATTACCTTTTGTTCTTCTCCATAATCCTTTTAATAATTTTCATTATGCTCATATTTCTTGACTTAGTCTATCCATTTTCTTGTGGATGGTAAGGTGAGGAGTAAGATACAATGTAATACCATGACTTTCACAAAAATACTTGAACTCCTCGGACTTGAATCACATGGAATTATCCATTAATAACCTAGTAGGCACACCAAACTTGATCAAAATATTATCTAATAGGAAATCTATAGCCACTTTACTAGTTTCTTTCTTGGATGGGATTTCCTAAATCTATTTGATGAAATAATGAGTGGCTACCAGAATCCAACTATGACCTCCACTTGAATTTTCTTCAAATTCACCAATACAATCAATGCTCCACTGAGCAAAAGATGCTTCTAATTTCATAGGATTTAACAATAATGCTCCTAAAAATTTCATTTTAGAAGAAAACCTTTCGCGGGATTCACATTTTTGCACAAACGTTTGAGTATCTCTAAAAAGAGAAAGCCAATAAAATCCATCTATAATTATTTTATGTATTGTAGTAGTAGAGTAATGTACTCCACAAACACTATTATGCGTTTCATTTAAAACTCTCTCAGACTGTGATTTATCTAAACAAATTAATAAAATTCCATCTATGTTTCTCCAAAATAAATCACCCTAAACAAGCACATACCTTTGAGCCTGGATCCTGAGGGTTCTTTTTTGAGTATCTATCATATGGTCTAGACATTAGGAATTTTTAAAAAATGTACAATGTATCAAGATACCATGGTTGTAATTCAATACTAGTATGATTCATACCTACAACCTAAACACTATAAATCTAGGATAGCTCCATGTTTGCATTTTTCATAAGCTTAGCTAAACCCAAACCCTAACCAAATTTGTGATCTAGATCTCCAAGTTGAATTCCTGAATACTGTTGATCCATCAACATCTTTTTCTAGTAACTTCAAACTGAGACATGATATCCTTTAGTGTTGCATGTGGAATATAAGAAATTATTTTTTCACACACCAAATAAGGTCTGAAAGCCTTGACTACTTTGATCAAGGAATACACTTTCTTTTCCGTTATTTCATAATTTAATTCAGCCATCTGCACAGACTTACTAAAAAATGCAATGGGGTGCTCAAATTCTTCCCTATCCCAATCAAACTTAGCATTTTTTTAAAGCAATTTGACTGTGGGTTTCACAATTTTTGCAAATTTTACAATGAATTTTCTCACAAATTTTATCTTACCCAAATAATATTGTACACCCTTAATAGTCTTGAGAGGTAAAACCTTGTTAATAGCTTCTATTCTTCCAGGGTCAATTCTAACCCCACTTTTTGATACTATGTGTCCATATAACTTACCTTCTGCCATAGAAAAATGACATTTCTTTAGATTTAATGAGATTCCATACTCCAAAGCCTTACTAAAAATATTCTCCAAATGTTTACAATGGTCCTCATCTCTTTTCGAATATGCAGTCAAGTCATCTTGATATATTACCATGATTATATTTACAAAATCTTTTAAAGCCACATACATTGCTCTTTGAAAAGTGGCTCCTGTATTCATCAAGCCAAAAGGTATTCTCACATAAACATATGTACCCCATGGAGTGGTAAAATCTATTTTGAAATACTCAAATTCTTGAACCAATACCTGGTTTTAGCTAAAAAATCCATCCATCATGGAAAAAAGATCATAACATGTAACCCTTTGTAACATGGCATCCATATATGGAAAAGAATAATTATATTTCAAAGAAGCTACATTCAAGTTTCTAAAGTCAACACATAGTCTAATATCACCATTATTTTTTCTAACTGGCACTAAATTGGACACCCAAGAAGAATGTCTTATCGGTATTATTATCCCAACATCTTTGAGTTCATTAACGTTTGCTGCATTTTGGGTGTCAAAAATGGATTGATTGGCCTTTGTTTTTGCCTACAAAGTTTTACATCAGTTTTAAAAGGAATTTCATGTTGGAAAAGATCCTTCTTGTAAGCCTTAAGATCTTCATAAGACCAAGCAAAAACATTCTTATATCTTTTCAACAGATTAATCAGATTAGTTCTCACATGAGGTGCTAACCTTTTCCCAATATACAAAATCCTAGGGGTAGATTCTGACCCTCGATTTATCTCTTCCAACTCCTCCATCTTGGCTGAAGATCTTTGACACATATGACTATCATTATCACTAAACATCCCTTCCAATTCAACCAAACCCTTAGGAATTTCATTTGTCTACAATTGTACAATTTCATTCCCAAATATGGTTTCTCTTCCATCAACAACTTTCACCAAATTATTAAAGTCAATGTTCTGGCCTTCATAGTTGTCTAAACATTGGATTAATGTAAGGATGTCATCATCATTTTCAAAAACTTGCCAATTATATACATTGTCTTGGATAATAGGCCTAGTTTTGGTTTCTATAATAGAAACTCCTATCAATGTCAAGTCATCATTTTTCATAGAAACAGTAGCCAAAAAATATTCCATGATGTTTTTTGGACCTCTTTATCTATTCAATGGAAAATGCATCAAAAATTTCAATTCTATCCCAAACAGCATGCTTATACTTTTCTCAATCTATCATTCTTGACAACATACTTGGATCTAACTTGAGATATTGCTCACTTTGAATCTCTAAAGACCCTTAATAACTTAATGCCATGTTTAATTGCAACTCCTAACCCCAACAATAATGCTTAGTATTCAACTGCATTATTTGTACATTGGAAAGCCAACAAAAATGAATAATTGAAAGTAATACCTGATGGAGCTATAAATAGGACACCAACTCTTGATCCTTATTTTGAGAAATCTCCATCAAATTACATTTTCCATAATCCATGTTATTGTAATTCCAATTATTCTATGAGGGGGTCAATATTCTTCAATTGTGGATGAATCTTTTCAATTATGAAATTCTCCATATCTATGTCCAGGAAACAATTTAGCATCTTTGGGTCAACTTTCTCAATAATCACCAGAGCACGGGGCTGTTAATATAGCTTGACTCACTTCCACTTATAGAAATGATAGAAAAAAGACAAATCTAACTGTACATGCTTCAAACTGTTGTAGCCCATTGCCTTGATAGCAACATTCCATAATGAGGTTGAGTATCAACCACAATAATATCCACTTTAAAAGTAGCTTCAGGGAATGCAACAATCTTAATTTCAAGCCCTTCCAGGGTTCCAATCATAGGACCCTCCCTATTTTCCATAGCATAACATTTTCCAAAAGATGTGAAAACTATTAGACCCAACTCCTTCATCACATCATAAGGCATCACATTTGTAGCAGCCCCAGAGTTTATCATACAATTTTTTAACAACATATTATTTACAAGCAAGGTTACATAGAATAGATCAACCTAAGAAGGCTCTTGGGTAATTATATTCCCAACACATTTTTGGGTCCCATTTTGTTCTTCCTTCTTTCCTTTTGATTCATTATTTGATGCACTTGAATCAGCTACATCAGTTAGAGTTGAAAGAAGTAAGAACGCAACATCCCCGTGTTCTTTTATCTTTAACATCTCAACTAATGGCAGAGAAACCTTCATTTGAGACAAAGCTTGTTTCATGTCAAAAGTTGGAAAAATTATATAGCAGCCTTAGAAATAGCTTTACCTTTGTTTTCTCTAGGTTGACATGGTGTCTGCTTAGTGGTAGAGGTGATTTTGCTTCTACTAACAGGATTTAATTTAGATTTTTTTTTATTTGTCTTGCTTTCCTTTGTACTATTGTTATGTACATTCTGAGTATATCCCTCAGGGGAAAATTCTTTGATAAAGAGTGAACTAGGCCTTCTTTTATCATGATCAACCTATCTATTTTGAAGATTGTATGAGCTTCTTTCCTAAGCCACCATAGTAATAGTGAGAGACCTTACCTCCTCATCACTAGGTCTTTGAAGCTGAACATTCTCAAATTTGGTATTGGCAACTTTTATTGTGAAATGTATATCTTCTATTGAATCATCCTCTGAATCACCATAGTCACTTTCAAGATAAAATGCACAAATCTTTACTGAGGGCTTCTTATCACCTTGGCCTTCTCACCCTTCACCATTTTCATTTGACCCTGTCAAAGATTGAGCAACCATACACTAGAAAGGGGAGTGTGGCATATTGCAAGACACACACTAGGGAGTATTTCCCACATTGTATGTATTGTGTTTCTTCAATGGATCAGGAATTTATTTACTCTTTGTATTGGCTGAGTCCTCTGGCACAGGCTTACTATCCTTCCAACTTGTTTTCTAAGGCATGTCTTGCAGCCTATAAACCCTCTCCTACCATTGATAATGTTGTTTGTTATTTTGAAAACCTTTTTCATTTTTGTCTACCTTGGTAGCAAGGTCTTTCACAACATTTTCCAGATTGTCCATCTTATCATCTTCTTTGATTCTTTCCCAATTCTACCATCATCCCTCTTGCCAATGTTACCAGAAGCTCTTTTTTTACTCTCTACATTTATGGACAACTTATAAGCATCCCTCATTGTATGAGGGTCCTTTTCCCTCAACAAATAAGCCATCTTCCCACCCATAGCATTGCAATATGTGGAGAGGCACACATTTTCATCCAATATCAACACTCAGAACAATTTATACATAGCTTTTTGAAATCTGATGTTGAACTCAGCTATGCCCTCATTTGGAAATTTCTTCATATTGTTGAACTCATTCAACATGAAACCATAATATTTTTTGTCACCGTATTGTTCCTTGAAACAATTAACAAACTCATCCCATAAACATATACCATTATTAGGTAACCCCCTGTACCAATCTCTTGCATCCTCAATTAGAGACTACACAAACAACTTCATAACAACATCTTCATGTTCAATTTCATAATCAATCATCTTGTTAGTGAATACTTTCAAGTGTTGCTAACCTCTTATTGTATTATTCCCACTAAAATTGGGAATCTTGTCTCTAACCTCAGTTGGGATAATATTTAGTTGACCAGGGATACCATCAAATAATAATTGTCTATACCTCTCCAAATTAATATGTCTCCTTTGAAAACCAGTTTCAAGGCTCTAACTACTACTACCAGCACCTAAATTTTGATAACTAGTAGTACCACCTATTAGCACTTGCAAAATTTTCCATGGTTCCACGTTCTTTCCCCTTTGTCTCTGCAATTATTCATGGCCTCTAGCCCAAATCCCTAAGTCTTAATTGTGTTAAAATTGAATAAAACCCTAAACCCTTCAAGGCATGTTATAATTTCATGTTACTTTTCAAGCCACTTAAGTCCCAGAAAATCCCATGTGCACTTTATCGATTTTGAGTCTAACTCTTAGTCGCGTAATCAAAACTGAATAATCCTTTATATCTAGCAAATTGGCGTGGGCTTGTATCTCTTAATATCATGATGAAATAGAATATGATATTTTCTCTTGGATATTTTATGTAGGTCATAGATCTTGTCTTGATCGTATGGTTTGCATTAAGTCACGAGATAAAGTCCAAGTCAGTTCTTTCTTTGGGAGATTCAACACAGGTCGTCAATGCAGATCTAATCATGTGGCTGACACGTGACCTCGAAGTAAACCATGAGTTAATTTTTTATTTCAGCAATTGAGAGACTTAGTCAGTCACGTGATCTCTAGATAGAACTAGAGTCAGAGGCATGGTTACTTTTTCTCTTTGGTTGCGTGATCTCATAATGGACTCAGGGTTAAGTAAAATGTTTCAAGATTAAACAAGGGTCATTGATCTTTTCAGAGATATGTGGTTCACGCTAGATCTCACAATGAAATGATCAAGTAAAATTATGTCTTGAGATTCAGCATTGGCCATTGATTGAGTTGTATTTCTGACAATCTGATCGACTGCACATGATCTCATAATATAACTTGAGTTAAGTAAGTGGTTCAACGAATTTGAGTTTCACACAGTCACGCAATCTCTAGATTTGATTATGGTTAAGAAAGTTAAGCTTGAGTTCTAGTGTATTTTTCATGGAAAAGGATTGTGGTCATTGACCTGAGTAGAGATCAAGGGCTGGCGTTTAATCTTGTAAGGATTTGACAAAGTACAGAAGTATTCAGAGACCTGGCGAGGATCGTAGATCGGGAAGATGAGTGGTTGGTGCTTAATCTCACATTAAAAGACAATTTCATGATATATTTGGAGATTACATGTAGACCATGGATCTTTTTTAGATCATTTTCTTAGCGTGAGATCTCGGAATAAACTCAAGGGTTAATTTTTATCTCACGACTTCGAGATTCCTTCAGTCGCGCAATCTCTAGATAGACCTTGGTTCAAGCATGGTTAAGTTTTGAGCCAAGTCAAAATTGCATAGATATGATCTGGACCATTGATTAAAGAGAATATCTTGTGGTTCTCATGTAATCTCCAGTCTTAACCTAAGTAAAGGTAAATGTTCAACGACTTGGAGATTACACATTCGCACAAACTCCAGATAAAGCTACATTTAAAGTACGAGCTAAAGGTGAGTTAAAGGCTGAGGAAAATGATAGAGGTAAAGATTGATTAGTTTCAATCTGATCTAACAATAGGTGTAAATGCTTGAAGAAAAGGTGGTCGAGATCTATCCATTAAGGGATTGCACCTAAGCGACATATGTCCAATCAGATCTTGTGCCCAGGTAATTTGAAGGAAATCCACGACTATGTTTTAAAACTATGATAAGGCTCAATCTCGAAAGTTGACAAGGATTTCCATTCCAACTATATCCATTAGGGTGGGAATATCTGGATATTTAAAATGTTTCTCATAGTTTCAAGCAGTGGCGTTGTTTTCCAAGCTGTAGAGGCAGTTGGTAGATTGATTTGATCTTCTGGGTCAATTTATTGAATTAGTATGGTGTTGAGGGGATGTTTTATGTTGACTATTAATGTTGTGTGATAATTTTAGGTTTTTCTATTCAATATTGTATACTCTTTGGAACCCTAGTCCTCTTCTTATCACTTCTGCATTAATGTTCCTAGTCAAGTGGCCATAGAGATCATATTGTATTTTCAGATCTTTTAGAGAAAGATCAAGTCGGTGGAGAATTAAAGGATAAGTGCGAATCAGATTGCAAGAAGGACAAATGTCAATTAGACCTGAATTATAGGGTTTCCTTCTTCTATTTCTATCCCTCTTTTCTCTTCTTTAAAGGTTCCTGATTATGTTCTATTTGGGGGTTCCTTGTTCGGTTCTATTTTAGTTTCTCTGCAAAAGGTTCAGATCACGTTCCAAGTGTGGTACCTCTGTATATATTTTCCCTCTTCTATGCATATAGGGTGTTCTTGTATCCTTTCTATTTCAGGGAAGAACATCATTGTAATATCTTTCTTATGAAATAAATTCAGTATTGTTGTTCTGTTCTCAAGTTGTCTCCATTATGTTTATGAATCATTAAAATAGGGCATCTAGGGTTTTTTTAGTTTTGTCTATTATAAATATTGCAATAGAGTTATTCAAGGGAAAAATATGATTTAGGATATGTATTCAGATATGTATGAGATGGGGTATTAAGGATATTCCAGAATCTTCTTTCAATGGATGTTGATT
The DNA here is from genome assembly GCA_018584345.1 of Thuja plicata. NCBI lineage: Eukaryota > Viridiplantae > Streptophyta > Pinopsida > Cupressales > Cupressaceae > Thuja > Thuja plicata. The sequence goes on along the minus strand of MU214102.1, from coordinate 85,444 downwards.
AATGTATTGTCTATTCTAATGTCTCTTCCAAGGGGAGGGTTAAATTATTTGAGTAGGGAATTACATGTTTGAATACACGGGTGGACTTACAAGTAGAACTTGATTGATAATGCATGGCTAATGTAAGGCATATAGACATATCAGACTATGTTGTTTTCCTTTTTTCATGATCTTCTCTGCAAGGTTATGTTTGACTCTATTGCCCATTGGATCTATGAAAGACGTGGGATATTTTAGAGATCCATTAATAAAAATATAAATTGAAAATCATTTCCCTTTCATGTTGTTTAAAAGAGTTGGGATAGTTCTATTTTTCAAACATACTCTATGCAAGTGGGATACTACATAATATTTGATAAAATAGTGAGGTACTTGTTACATAAAGGTTTGAAAACTATTTGACAATTATATATCTGCAAGCTTGCATTTGTCACAAAGGATTCATGTGTGTAGATTAGGTAATACCCACTTGAGTGATGTGGAGCTCAAAGTGTAGAATGTCTTAGAACCTTGTGAATTGGACTTGTTTCTTGTCTCCTTTCTGTTGAGGGTGTTGGGTTTGTGTCCTAGGTTTGTAATCCCACAGTCTGGTCTCTAAATCTCATCTAGGAAAGGAGAGTGCAAGAAAATAATCCAAGAGATTGGTGAATCTATTGGGGAAAGAACAGTGAGGTTTTTAACCTTATCAAGGAGACTCTAGTATAAATAAACTAAATCAATTTTGAGAGAGATTTATCCCATCCGAGTCACCAACAGATTGGTGACTTTACTAGGGACACAAAAGCAAAAGTGATTAGTAAGTGTAAGTGAGTTACTTCCTTGCCTTGATAAGTCAATCCTAGAGTATGGTTATAGAGTCATTTTTTTCAAAGAAATATTCCTCATAATTAAAAGAGTCGAGTCTTTTCTGTCTATCATTGCAAAGTGTCGAAAAGTCTAAGTTCTTGAAGAAATACCTATACAATCTCACATGTGGTGAGTGGCGACTCTGAGTTCTCTGATTTGCACCAGTGTGCATGTTTGAAGAAAGAATACAAAGAAGAGGTGGACTTGCAATGAAGAGGCAGCAGATAATAGGACTCTTGTGACTTGTAGCATAGTTAAGAGAGGAATCATTAAGAGACCCTATATTGGGAAGTGTTGTACGTTGTTGATTTAAAGAAGGCTAGAGTTGGGAAATGCTACTCAACTGTGTTAGAAATTTTCCTCTGCAAGGAGGTGGTGACTCTACCATGTGTTGAAGGTGATTTGGAGGTGACTTTAGGTCTACAATTTTTTTGTAGTTTCATCATATTCTAGGTATTTTATTTTCATTGGATAAATTCTTTTGTTCCATGAAAATCAGTTATACATTTTTTCCCTATTAAGTGGTCAGCACTAATTGAGAGGGAAGAGAGGCAATTTGTAACTATCTTTCCTACTAATATGTCAGAACCATACATAGGTAGGTTGTATGGGGCCATAAATTTCTATGGTTTCCTGGGTTACACACATCCTATTCCATCAGAAATTAGAGACCACTTGCCAATGTTTAGTGGTATGAAGGAGGAATCAGTTGAGAAACATCTAGATATTTTCAGTATTTTGATAAATTAATATGAGGTGGATCATGAGGAAATTATTATGAAGTTGTTTTCATAATATTTAATAGATGATGCAAGAGATTGGTTCTCAATTTTTCTGCCTCAATCTATCAAATCATGGGAAGGATTGCAAATATAATTCATTAAACAGTTCAGAGAATGTGTGAATGAGTATGAATTGATCATTGATCTTTTTAAGGTGCATATTGAAGATGGGGAGCTTGTGCGTGCATTAAATCTCAGATTTAGCAGAATATTGAAGAGAATCCCTGAGAAATGTAGACCCCATGATGACATGGCTTTGATGGTATATTTAGGTGCATTTGAAAAAAAAAGCAATAAGATACTTGTTGAGAGATAAGGAACCTTGGACCTTGTATCAAGATTTTATGGAAGCACTAGATATTGAGAACAATCTAAAGTATGCAATAATATCAAGCCAATTTGTGAAAGCAGTTGAAATGGATCATCATCATGAGATTTAAGATGCAGTTGATAGATGTGAATCAAAATGTGATAGCCATTGTCAAGATGTTTTTAATTATGTTAATCCTCCTAACCATGTTGTAGATTGTGTACCAAGATAGAATGTGAATGAGGAGTGTCATCTGCAAGTAGTGATTACCCCTCACATTGAGGATAACATGGTAAGGAAAGAATTTTATAATGTGGCTGCCCCTCACATAGATATATATAGGGGCTACACACCAGCTAAAATGGAAACTAGTTTTTCTAGTCATAAAGTTGCAGAGATAAATTGTTTGTAGATTGGTGTGGAAAATATAGAGGATGCAATTTATTCTTGAGATGAATATTGTGAAGCCTCAAGTGATGAAGCTTCATCAGAATTTTCTCATACTGAGAGTCAGGATGAGGATTGCATATCATGGTCAAATAAGGATGATTTTTTTCAGCCCATGTCTTTGTCACATGAGGATAATCAAGAAGATATGTGCCAAGAATTGGTTGTGGAAGAAGCCCCAGGATCTTAGAGTAGACTTGATTTGTTCGAGGACAAGATGATAGTTAGTTTGCAGCCTTGTAAAAAAGGTTAGACTATGTCATCTCTTGGATTTGTCTATGAGGATGTTGATTCATTGGAAATAATGATGAATTTCATAGGCATGCTGGAAAGGGAATGCTCATACAAGGAATTTGCACCAAAGAGAAATCAAATGAAGCCTTGTGAGAATTTTTCTCAGTTAACCTCTTTGTTTTCCTCATGTGATTTTCCATGTGAGAAACAGTTGATGGATCATGCATCTGATGGCAATGATACTAATGTGCAAAGTTTTGAAGACACTGTTTATGTCTCACCTGAATCAGTATCTTGTAGTGACTCTGATGAGGAACAGAGGAGAGATGGTGATATGGATCCTTCATGTAGTGATGATGAGATCTCCTCTTGTTCTGACTCTGATATTTATCCCTTTGAAGAAGGTGAGTGTGGCATGGATGTGGGGTGTCACATTAGTATGCTTTCTAATGTGCTATTTGATATGGACATTATGTTGGATCAGCCAATCCTTTGTCATGATGATTATAACAATGATTTGCATGTGGTTTCTAATCCTTTGTTTGAGGATTTTGATGAGGAGCCAAATAGTATAAATGATACCAACTATATGGAAGAATATGAGTGCTTCTATTTTCAGCTAGATGATTTTGTAGGGTGTGGTTATAGATCAAAAGATGATAAACATTGCATTGTTTTTGGTTTTCCTTTACCTAGTGAATGCAATATGCATATACCACATCAATTTCCCTTTCATGTTTTGCCTGATATCCTTCTAAGCTTCAATGGTGAGTATGCTGATACTATTTTCTATAGTATAGAGCTAATGGGACATTTTGGCAGGTCTGATCAGGCAGATGGAAGAGGCATTTTTTGCTTGCTTCTAGTACAAGGGGTAAAGAAGTTTGTTTTTCATAGAGGAAAGTGAATTCTGAAAGTTGGTGATGGTGTCAGACCATCAGAGCTAGTTTGATCCGCTTCAAATTAGAGAATAAGTTGCAGAGATGTTATCTTTGCCTGTAGTTTTAGTTTTAGTTTCCTTGTTTCCTGTTTTCTATTTTAGGCTAGGTTTCCTATTTTGTCTAGTGGTATGCTTCTCCCATAAATATTGAATCCTTTCTATGATTGCAAGAGGCATGCATCCCCAGATGGAGCCACTCTTAGCACTTACAAAATTTTCCATGGTTCCAAGTTCTTTCCCCTTTGTCTCTGCAATTATTCACGGCCTCTGGCCTAAAGCCCTAAGTCTTGATTGTGTCAAAATTGGCTAAAACCCTAAACCCTTTAAGGCACTTTCTAATTTCATGTTACTTTTCAAGCCACTTAAGTCCCAACAAATTTCATGTGCACTTTATCAATTTTGATTCTATCTCTTAGTCGCGTAATCAAAACTGAATATTCCTTTATATCTAGCAACTTAGCATGGGCTTGTATCTCTTAATCTCATGATGAAATGGAATATGCTCTTTTCTTGTGGATATTTTTTGCAGGTTGTAGATCTTGTCTTGATCATGCAGTTCACGTTAAGTCAAGAGATAAATTCCAATTCAGTTTTTTCTTTGGGAGATTCAACGCAGGTCATCGATGCAGATCTAATCTTGTGGCTGGCATGTGATCTTGAATTAAACCATGATTTAATTTTTTATTTCAGTGATTCAGAGACTCAGTTGGTCATGTGATCTCCAAATAGACCCAGAGTTAAAGGCAGGGTTACTTTTTCTCTTTGGTCGCATGATCTCGTAATGGACTCAGGGTTAAGTAAAATGTTTTGAGACTAAATGAGGGTCATCAATCTTGTCAGAGATGTGTGGTTCATGCTATATATCACAATGAAATGGTCAAGTATAAATATGTTTTGAGATCCAACACTGACCGTTGATCGAGTTCTATTTCTGACATAATATGATCGATTGCGTGTGATCTAGTAATATAACTTGAGTTAGGCAAGTGGTTTAGTGAATTCGAGTTTCACATAGTCACACAATCTCTAGATTTGATCATGGTTAAGAAAGGTAAGTTTGATTTATGGTGGAGTTTGCATGGAAAAGGATTGTGGTCATTGATCAGAGCAGAGATATGGGGCTAACGTTTAATCTCGTAAGGATTTGATGAAGTAAAAAAGTATTCAGAGACCTGGCAAGGATCATAGATCAAGATCAAGATGAGTGGTTGGTGCTTAATATCACATTAAAATATGATGTCATGATATATTTGGAGATTATACATAGACTGTAGATCTTGTTTAGATCATGTACTTAGCGTGAGATCTAAGAATAAACTGAATGGTTAAGTTTTATCTCGTGACTTGGAGATTCCTTCAGTCACACAATCTCTAGATAGGCCTTACATCAAGCATGGTTAAGTTCTGAGCCAAGTCAAAATTGCACAAATATGATTTGGACCATTGATTAAAGAGAATATCTTTTGGTTCTTTCATAATCTCTAGTCTTAACCCGAGTAAAGGTAAATGTTCAGCAACTTGGAGATTACATAGTCGCTCAATCTCCAGATAAAGCCAAAGTTAAAGTACAAGTTAAAGGT
>MU214102.1:69891-80255 GCA_018584345.1 Thuja plicata | reverse complement strand
GGGCATAAAGGCATGAAGGAAAGGTGATCAAGATCTATCCATTGAGGGATTGCGCCTACGCGACGCATGTCCAATCAGATCTTGTGCCCAGGTAATTTGAAGGAATCCATGACTATGTTTTAAAACTATGATAAGGATCAATCTTGACTGTTGACATGGATTTCTCCACCACCTGTAGTGGTTAGGGCTGGAATATTTTAATATTTAAAATGTTTCTTAGAGTTTCAAGTGGTGGCGTTGTTTTCCAAGCTGTAGAGGTAGTTGGAGGATCGATATGATCTTCTGGGTCAATTTATTGAAGTGTTATAGTGATGAGGGATGTTTTCTATTGACTATTAATGTCATGTGATTTTTTTATTATTTTCTATTCAAGATTGTATATTGTTTGATACCCTAGTCTACTTCATATCACTTCTGCATTAATGTTCCTAGTCAAGTGGCCATGGAGATCATTTTGTATTTTTAGATCTTTTAGAGAAAGATCAAGTCGGTGGAGAATTAAAGGATAAGTGAGAATTAGATTGCAATAAGGATAGATGTTAATTAGACCTAAAATCTAGGGTTTCCTTCTTCTATTTCTATCCCTCTTTTCTATGTATTAAGGGTTCCTAATTCCAATCTATTAGGGGGTTCCATGTTCAGTTTTGTTTCAGTTTCTCTGCAAAAGTTCAGAGAAGGTTCCAAGTATGGTACCTCTGTATATATTTTCCCTCTTCTATGCATATAGGGTGTTCTTGTATCCTTTATGTTTTAGGGAAGAACATCATTGTAATAGATTTCTTATGAATCAAATTTAATAGTGTTGTTTTGTTATCAAGTTTTCTTCATTATGTTTCTAAATCATATATAATAGGGCATCTAGGGTGTTTTAGTTTTGTCTATTGTAAATATTTCAATAGAGTTATTCAAGGGATAACTATGATTTAGGATATGTATTCAGATATGTATGAGATGGGGTATTAAGGATATTCCAGACTTGTCTTTATGTGGATGTTGATTAATGTATTGTCTATTCCAAGGTCTCTTCCAAGGGGAGGGTTAAATTATTTGAGTAGGGAATTACATATTTGAATATACAGTTGGATTCACAAGTAGAACTTTATTGATAGGGTATGTCTTATGTAAGGCATATAGACATATCAGACTGTGTTGTTTTCCTTTGTTCATGATATTCTATGCAATGTTATGCTTGACTCTATTGCCCATTGGATAAGGCACCAGTCTATGGAAGACTTGGGATATTTCAAAGATCAATTAATAAAAATATAAATTGAAAATCATTTCCATTTCATTTTGTTTGAAAGAGTTGGGATAGTTTTAGTTTTCAAACATACTCTATGCAAGTGGGATACTTCATAATATTTAATAAAATAGTGAGGTACTTGTTAACTAAATGTTTGAAAACTATTCCACAATTATATATCTGCAAGCTTACATTTGTCACAAAGGAGTCATGTGCATGAAGATTATGTAATACCCACCTAAGTGATGTGGAGCTCAAAGTGTAGAAGGTCTTAGAACCTTGTCAATTGGACTTTTTTCTTGTCTCCTTTTTGTTGAGGGTGTTGGGTTTGTGTCCTAGATTGGTAATCCCACATCCTTGTCTCTAAATATCATCTAGGAAAGGAGAGCGTAAGAAAAATCTCCAACACCACCTACTCCAGTGGCTCCTGAACGTGCTTCATGGCCTTTGGTTGTACCCAATACCTGGGCATTTGCATTGAAATTAGTGGCCTTAACCTTAAAATTATATCCAGGCATGCCTTGAGTAGCTGTAGTAGTATTATTTTCCAAATTATTGTGAGTGGAAGAATTTAAGAAAGAAATTTTCCTTTTCATTTCTACAGTACCAGCTTCTAAGTCTTCTCTTTCCAACTACTTAGTAATATATTCGTTGGATTTATTTTCTCTCTCCATTTCCATATCAAGTGAGAAAATATTCTATGATATTCCTTCTTCATCTTTAGGGTCAAAAATTCTTATGCCAATAATTTTATGTTTTCCCTTATCAGAAATTGTCCCACTGGCATTGGTTGTTGGTGGGTCTTGTAGAGAAACTTGAACCTTAGGATGCTTCTAAATTTTATAAGTAAGAGCTTGTCGCAATATAGTGCCCTCACCCTCAAGATCATTTTCCTTCAACATATGTTCTCTCTCTTGGCATTCCTTCCTCATGGTTCTCACATCACCAAAAATTTCCTTAATCAAACCCTTGAATCCCTCTTTCAAACCCCGATTTACCATTTTTAATTATGCAATCTTTTTCTTCAAACTTTCTCTTTCAGTAATGGCACTTATAATATTTTCCTCTCTATCCTTCTCATTTCTTTGATTGAGAAGCATTTATTCTTTCAATTCCCTTTTTAAATGATCAATATCCCCAAAAAATTCTTCTATATCAAAACTCGAGGAATCATGTAAATTTATCAAATCATCCTCTCTTTGGTCTTGAATTCACGTATAAGGGGTACCCACTAGACTTGAAGAATAATTCCCCATGTTTGGAGATCTAGGATGAGAATCTACACTTCTATCCTTTTTTTATTTAAATTTTCCCCTTTGTATTGGACTTGTGTTACCCCTTTTTGTTGTGGTATACTCTCTTGTATAGGGGTATCATAAAATTATCAAAGTAACCCACACTACTAGATTTAGAACTCAAAGAAGCAATAGTAATTTTCTCCGGGATAGTACCTAGGTGAATACTTCAACCTTCAAACCTAGGTTTCCATGTAGAAGCATTATTAGGTTCTCCCTTCTTGGAGAAATTCCATCTGGGAGCTTTAGGGAGCTCACCCTTTAACATAGATTCATGGTGTTTCTTCATTTATGCTCTTGTATTTCTCATTCTAATCAAAATGAAATCCCCACAAAACTTATGTCTTCCATTGTTTCTCTTAGAAACACTAAAACCAATAGCTTAGAGTCACCACCCAAACCTTGTTGGAAAAAGATATGATACTTCACTTTGAAAATACTAACAAAATATGAATGAATGAGATAATAACATACAACTGTAATTTCAATTCTGTACTTCAAAAAGTTAACATATATAAAACAAGAGTTTCAAGGAAACCTTTTAAAATGCACACTTTCCTTGAACTCCCTAGCAGATCGCCAATCTGTTGGCACTTTTGGTTGCAGAATCTGATACAACAGCAATGCTTGACTCTATGCGACCTAATTTCTAATTCTATCAAGTAAAATTCCAACTAATGAGGATTACATCCTCCTTCACTTCGAGCTCCACAGACTCAGGTGGGTGTACCTAATTTGGTTCAATGTTCCTCAGCAAACCACACAGTGGACAAGTGTCTTACAAACAGATGTTCAATATGCAGATATGAAAAACTATAAAATAGAGTTTTATTATTTTAAAGGTTTTCATGCAACCCTAACCCTGACCAATGCTGACTCCTAGGGTACAGAGTCAATATGAATGTTCTTCCACCACACTAGATTACTGAAAAACAATTGAAACCCAAGAAGATCAAGATGCCTTACAACTCACTTTCTACAATTTAATCCCCAATTTATCAAATTCACATGTAATCTTAAAACCCCCTTAAATTTGTTCTTAGGTATTAAACTCTCCAACCTTAAATTTTTTTTCATAATTTTCCTTACAAATTCATTTACTTGAAATGTCTTACAGATCAAACTCATAAGAATTAAAAACATACACATGAAGACAATTAAACATCAAGAAGGGACTCCAATTTTATATTTTCATTAATCAATATTGCTTCAATACATTGAATATATGCTCAGTCTACTAAAAATAAATAACAAAATTCTAGATGAGAACTTGCGATTCAGTTTTGATAGATCATTGATTGTTTGATCCCTTTTACAATACTTCCTCCTACTTCTTATAGATCTAGAAATCTTGGAATCATGTTATGAACTAGGATGCAACAAGCTACAGATTTCTACGTAAAGACAAAGATTGACTCATCATGAAAGACAAACATACAATAGAACCACAAACTGAGTTGTTACAAGATTTCATAAGAAAAATCATTGGACCGCAAGGCCTTTGCAACAAATTCAAAACTACTCTACCTTTTCCAAGTGGAACCTTTGTCTTCATCCTTTTATGCGCAAAATATTTTGCAACTCTTGAATACTTTAGGAAGTTGGAGAATTGCCACCTATTGAAGGAACCATGGGATGTTCCTATTTCTTTGATTCATCCGATGTATATCTACCCTTCCATGCTGCAAACACCTCATTATTGGGCCAAGGGAAGTTAGCAATTTACATCTTTTTGTTGTTTAACTCGTCCCATTCTATTTTCATCAATTGAACTTCCTTTCTCCAAAACACAAAAGGAGACTTGGCATTTTCAATTGTCTCCATGGTTTGCACAAAAAAATGGTACTCTTGAGGTTTATGATGCTATTAAGTCTCACAGATATTTCATCATCCATCTATCCCAGCTACTTTCCTTTATTCTTCAATTTACCATTCCTTTTGAAAATGTTAGGAAATATTTCAAAACAAACTATAGAGTATTCCCTCCTTAGTACTTTTTCTCTTCTTTGGATGTTGACTCTTCTTATTTCAAACTCTAACAAGATCTTGACAAACTTGTAGGTAGTCTTTATTGTGGTATCAACATTATCCTCAGTCTTAGACAAAGAATAAAATAATTTTAAATCTGATTTCCTCCCTATCCATTTGTCCAAAATTAGCTCCAGAGTAGCCTTATCCTCATCAAACGAATTTATAATTCCTACCACTCTCTCCCTGCTCATATAAAGAATATTTGGCTCTATACTGTTAATAAACTAAAAAATTTTACTTCTCAGCTTTTCCTCATGCTTCTAATTCACTATATATCTAGCCTTTCTGAAATCTTCGCTTTCCTCTTCCAACTTTTTCTCTCTGATTTTAGTTTTTATTTATCTGTTTCTATTTTTTCTTTCTGTGCTTCTAGTTTCTCCTTTTCCAAGCTGAGCTCTGCTTTTGATCTAGAAATAGAGGGCATAGGGGAAGGGGTAACCTCTATAATAGGACTAGAGGATGAAGGCTGGGAAAGATAATTGGGAATTGTCCTCTAAGGAGATTCTTCAACTTATTATTGACCTCTCAAATGTGCAGTTATCCTATCTTTTTCAATAACCTTTTTCTTCTGGTCATTATAATCATTGAGAATAGTTTCCAGTTGAGCCCTGAGATATTCCTTTTCTTTGGCCTTCTTTTTTGCCACTTTCAAATTGAACTTAGCAGTCTCTAAGACTATACTAGATGCTTCCACACATGAAGTCTCTCCAACTCTCCTTATCATTATGCTACCACAATAGTCAGCCTTAACAGGTTCATTCCTCTTTCTCTTTTCCTCTCTCTTAAGAGACCACATGACCAGGACAACATGATCTTCAGTGAAAAAAACCCCTTTGATGGCTTGTTCAGCTACTTCCTTTGTATCATGTGTAGACTTTGTTTTCTTCCTCACAACATCAAACAAAATTGCATCAACAATGTCCCATTCTAGAAGAATGAGGACTCCTGCACTTCTGACCGTTTCTCTTCCCTCCTCAGGGGCAATTCTTATAAATTTATCTAACATTTATTATTTCACCTTGACATTTATAGCATTCATATGTTTATCTGGATGATCTTCTCATGTTTTTGGCATGTCTCTTTAAACTGATTGATATGAAATCTCCAAATAAATTGTATAAAAGCTCTAGCTTTTACAAAGTTTTCATCTGCCAAGAATTCATCATAGGATTGTTTAGTGATAGGGTCTAGTTCTTTTCCAGGAAAATCTGCTACAGTTAAGTCCATATCAACCCTCTTGGGTGCTTCTGGTATCCCCTCTTGAATCTCTTAATGGGTGACACATATTTTCCCCATGCTTCCCATTTGTAGAAATTTCTCAAATACTCCTTGTTCAACAACATGCAATGGGGATTGAGAGGGTGAATACACACCTCCAATCTATTGCGCATCTTCTTCCATTATTTTCCTCTTTGGAAAAGGCTAGGATTCAAGATCAGTGTCAATAGGTCTCTTCCCCTTTGAGGTGGAAGGATCCTCAACATGTACTTTCTCCTCATTCCTCTTGGAGAAAGAAGGCACATCTTGCATTCTATGAGCCTTATGGGATGTATCTCCCCTGGGAATCACCATAGTGTATCCTGATCTTTGGTGGAAAATATACTCCCTAGTGGTACAAGTCTAGAAAATGTTGGCTTGCTTAAGCAAATTTTAGCTTTGTCAAGATCAGACTTGATCACACCATCTTTTTTCTGATTTAGAGTTTGCATAATGCCTTCAAAATGCTTCATCAGAGCATCAATTTTTATTTCAAAGGGATTGAAGTCCCTCAATGGGTCATAATCTCTGTCAAAATGTTGTCCAAAGTAAAGAGTCTTCTGGTACACTAGCCACTTTTCCTTCTTAACTTCCTGTTCTTGTAATGTGAACTCATTTCTAATAATTTCTTTAGCAAAATGGAACTGGTGGTCCATATCTATGCACCTAGTTTTCTTCTTGAACATATCACTCAAGAAACCCTCAGGGTCATCACACCTTGCCACTGATTTTTTTAGTTTATAAGGCTTCAGGACGTTATCCATGTGCACCCATCCACCCTTGGTAATCAAAAATTGGTGGGCAGTAGTGATAGTGGGAAAAATAGAACCCATGTTCTTCCCAGTGAATGCAATCTCCTACAGACCACCAATCTATCTGATAATCTCAGCAAGTCCAACCTTCAAAGGAACTTGGTACGTAAGTAAATATGGAGTTCCCCTGAAACCATATACTCTAAAAATAGTTGAAATAGGATACAAGATGATATCCGCCTAGTTATGCACAATTTTGATGTCCTTAGCATATTGCTTTGGTCTTACGAAAGACAACAAAGCTTTTGGAATCCTGGGATTCTCAAGAAACAAAAGAGCTCTAAGCCTTGAAGAAAAGAATATATTGAAAGAAATAAAGCTGGTATCTTCTCTATCCCAGGATAACTCCAAAATCCACAATTGGACTAGAATTTCTTCACCATCCTTCATCTTCATCAGATCCATTTCTTTCTCAGAATAATTTGCACCTTTGTATAGAAACATGTGCATCAACATTGAATATCATCCAAATGGTTTATCTACCTTTGATTGTTGAATACCAATTAGGCCATTGTGAATTAAATCAACAATAAAAGGTGCAAAGTAAAAAATGACAGTGAGATGAGGGTGAGGACCTGAACCATCATGAACATATAGTGTATTGGGATTACTATTTCTACATCCTATCAAAAAATATGACACAAGGAAAAATGCATACTCTTTGCCTTCATATTGAAATAATCTAATTTAATTAGCTCTGGGGTATTAGGACCTAATACACTTAATCCTCCAACCTTGTCAAAATATTCCCTTAAAGGTCCACTTCTAAGATAATCCTTTTGGGCCTTGTATGTACTTCCCTGAAAGATTCAAAATTAATCTCTTCAAGCTAGGAAGAGGGCCCATTCAATGTAAAACTTCATGAACTTCATCAGCAGTGATGCTTATCAGAGCGATAACATCCACATATCTCACCACCCTGGCCAATGGGTCATAATTCTTTGTCACTTGGAGTAGGATGTTAGCATCCATGAAGACATTTGGAACTATCGGTTTCCCCACATCAAATTGCCAAATGTTACTACTAGGGGAAAATGCATTCCTCTAACCAAAACCCACTTTGAAAAGAGCTAAACCAGATACACTGATATCTGCATCCCTCATCCAATTACCTTTATCATACAAGCCATCACCTACTTTCACACAAGGATTTTTTGGCACTAACACTTTTAATTTGCATGAATCATTAGTAGACTTATCAAGTTGCTCCTAAAAATCATCACAAACTGCTCTTTCTTGATAATCTACTTTACCCTTAAACTCCCTACACGGTGTCATCTTGGAACTAGGATATCATAATAGAATAAAAAAATGCAGACAAACCCTACTTCCTTCAAACCTCAATTCAAGCCAACACTTCAAATTTATAGAATGTAGAAGCAACCAAACATAAAAACTTACCTGCTTCAAAAGATGCTAGCAAACAGACCAAATACACTGCACTTTGGGTCCACTTTGCTTCTCTAAAAATTATAACATTTGAACCACAAAATGGAACACTTTACAATATAACTTTTCCAACAATTTACATTTGTTCTTGACAGGGTAGCCATAGCTTTGTAAGTACTTCTTCATTTTTCAAAAAATTAAGGCTCAAATGGTAAAACAAAGCTTCTTGCACCATAACACTAAATTTAAAACACAACTGTTGATTTGGATCCAACTTAGCACATCATGCGGTCCATAAAATTCAACAAACCAACGACCTCCACATCACAATAGCAGTGGCGGAAGCAACGAATCAGTGAGCGACATTTTAACTCCACGTAGCACCTTTGGTCCCACTTTACTCCTCATCAACCTGGATAGGTATCACTCAGGCGTGATTCCATGATCTGAGTATCATTTGTACAACTTTGGTTAGCGGCATACACCTTTTGTCAGATTAAATTTGATCTGATTCGCCTTTACCTCCTTTGAAAACCTGGACCCAGAATCTCAAAATGGATACATGTCATTCAGGCATGATCCCGTGATGAGTAAAAATAGGTGAAACTTTGCTTAGTAGCATCACACCAACTGTTGGATCAACTTAAATCTGCTCGATGCTTTATCTTTCGACCCCACCAAGGCAAGATCTCTGGATGGACACTTGTCAACTAAGCATGATCCCATGATTAATAAATAACATATATCTTATGTTCTAGGCATTACGCCTGTTGTTGGATCAAAAAAGATCTAGCTTACCTTTGTGCTCCTTTTAGCCCGACGGGGTCCTTCCACTTACCACACATCGCACAGGCATGATGCCTTGAATAGTAACCTCCTTGAATCTTTAGTTCACGGGATCACCTCTACCGTTAGATTAAAACAGATTTGAACAAACCTTATCCTCATTACTAGCTTTGAAGACATCAACCCCACATTCTTAGATGGACACTTGGTGTTCAGGCACGATGCTTCTATGAGTATTTTTGGTGTAGCTTCTGATCAAGGCATTACATCTTCCGTTGGATTAAAAGGAAGTTGCTCAGAATTTTGTAATAAATAAAACACCATGGGGACTTAGGACTTAGGAAAAATTAAAACACAGGCCCCGCTAGGAATTATGACTTAGAACAAAATGGCCTCGATTACGACGACTTAAGGCATATTGTTAAAATAACTTAAGTGGCCCCAAAAAGTAACGTAAGAAAATAAAGGGCACGAGAGACTTAGGGTTTTTTGAACCAAAAGGTAACCAAGGGTTTTTGAAATCAAACACGAATTTAAGGGAAGACATGAACATATAATACAAAGAGACTTAGCATAGGAAAAAATTGCAGTCCTAACAAGCCAGACAAGATGAAAGGCTAACTTAGTTGTGCTTTGCGTAGTGGTTGCAGGATCACTAGTAATAGATAGATGCAAACATGTGTTCCCCATCGGGTGGGGGAGTACTAGAGAGGATGATCATGACATGCACAATATTTGCATGGGGACCATGTATGTTGGTGATGACCTATTATCACTTACATCAGACAACGTACAAAGGTGCATTATCTATTAACAGTGGGATCACACTCTTGCAAGTGTGAGAGTATGAGCATATTGTTGTATTTCATCCTATTGCAGACAAAATAGTGATACTAGATATGCCATATGTTTACTATTATGCTGGCGGTTAAAAGTACAAATTTGTGTCACACTTTAGGCTAACTTATCAATATAATTAAATGTAAGTATTTCTAACTAAACATTAGTTTGGTCAAACATATGGTCTAGATATATTCATTCTATCTAAGTTGGATATGTGTCTCGACTATTCCAATTGGAAGTGTCTATCGAATGCATATTTTAGACAACTTTAGGATGAATTACCAAAAAATAAATTATTTTAGAAAAGTGATGTTCCAACAACTCGCACTCATTTTATTGATATTATTTTTAAAATATAAAAAAATATTTTTATAGATCTATAAGTGAACTTTTCTAAAAATATATCTTTTTAATATTTTAATTACTTCTTATATTTTATATTTAATTTTTATTCAAGTGATTCAAGAGCACAAAATTATATGGTTGATTATCTTGTCAAGAAAAAAGAGTAAAATTTATTTTAAAATTTTGGAAAAACTATGATGCAGTAGAGGAAAGAATCTATATCAAGAGGATATAATTTATTTCTACTTTGGTTGAATAGTTAAGACAAAAGATGACGTCAAATGAAAAAAGATATATATATATATATATATATATATATATTGAAAAGATATATCCATGCACTAAAGTTATAAGCAGGGATAA
>MU214102.1:27126-47126 GCA_018584345.1 Thuja plicata | reverse complement strand
TACATTCCCAATCAGGATCAACAAAGGCACATACCCATACACCCCATTCACCATCCTACCTCCACCATTCCATCCATATTTCCTCCATCTCATGCAAGTTCTCATATCTCTTCCAATGATACTCACTGCAATTTGGATGCCAAATCACCAATTCATAAAGCTACAGATCCACAATCTAAAGATTGTCATGTCCACTTCAAACGACATGCTCCAACAAAAGAAAATCCAATCAAAGAATGCACTACATCAAATTGGCCACAAAGGCCCACCAAAGCAAAAGAAAAAACTATGTGGATCTCAAAGAAAAAATATGACATGCATCTAAAAGAAAAAACCATTGTGGCATCCGAGGTTACTAATCCTCTAGCTGAGCATTCCTCTCCTCTATCTTCAAAATCTATTTTGGGTTCTTATGTCCCACAACTTCCTACCATGATTCCTACATCGCATCCACAAGTACCATCCGCTTCACATTCACTCTTCCCCCATCCATCGCAACATGTGCCAATATTGATACTGACAACATCCCCCTATCCTACTCACTTTCCATCATTTTTTTCAAATACTTCCAACTATCATATCCCCTATCCCACATATCTCTCCCCACATAACTATCTCATACATGCATTTTCCTAAGTCACTCATCCCACATAAAGTTGTACAAACATATCGTGATCAACACCAAAAGCATAAAACCAAAAAAAAAAATCAAAAGAAGCAAAAAAATAAAGAAAGAAAGAAAAATAAAGAGAAATCAATTTGTCAACTGGTGAAAACTTGGAAAACAAACACCTTGGACAGGTACCATGATGAAAACCTGGTAAATAGGCGTCATGTGTAGTTCCTCCGTCCAGTTTCTCTTCACACTTGGGGGCAAGTTCCTTCTGGCCACCATCCATCTACCATCCATATCCTGTCTTTTCCTTTTCAATTCCTCCATCCTCCTGTGGATCTTGATGAGAAATATACATGCCACCTTATCTACATGCTTTTGGAAATCTCTTGACATCCATCTCCCATCTCCCATCTTTATCCACCTATCCTTTTATCCACCCATCCTTTCTTCCATCTATCCTTCTGCACTATCTCCCTCCCTTATCAAACCCTTTGTCCTATCTTTTATTCACCTCCTTCATTCTCTTTTTATCCTCTCTTCCCTCCCGTCGTACCCCCTCCTAATGCTTCCTCACATGCATGACCTATCCTAAGTGGGGGCATTATGTTCCTTGGTGACATAGTCCTTGGAGACTTTCTCATATCCACCTGCCATTTCCCAAAACTGCTCTCCTATCCACACTCCTTCAGGTATCCATCCATTCCTCTACTAAAATCCTTCCATCCCATGCTTCCCTCTTTGCATTCCCCAGTGTCTCCTCCATCTTCCAATTTTCATATATCCCATCACTTGTTTCTTCCCTTGTCATTGGTATCTAGTTCTAGGCTATCCTTATGGACCCAATGTCACCCATTCCAATCCTAATTCTCCTCGTGACCTACCATCACATGCAAATTTTATCCACATCCTCCATCTATCCAAAGTCAAGCAGTAATCAGCCCTTCCAAGCACACCCTTAACCTTGCTACAAGATTTGATCACAATCCACTCATCATCATTGGGATGCGTCTTTCCCAATCCTTGTGTTTTCTTTGGGATTACATCATTCCTACATCTAGAGCAGACCATCTGCTATTCCTCTATCTTGACCTTTTCGCTCAACCAGGGCAACGTCATGCATATCTGCCTCATCTCATCCATTCTCCCTGAGCTTCAATCCTGTAAAAAACTTGTCTGTGTCAGTCCAGTCTTGAGCCCAATCCCTCTTGTATATATTTTGTGTCCTTGGTTGGTCTCCTTGTAGAAAGTGATCCAGTTTCAAATCCCAAATCCTATGCTTCAGCAAGTTCCTTTTGATAAAATCTTGTTTCATTAATTTGGTCTCATCACATCTTTGGCCAATTAGATTCATAATTGACATCTCCATAGAAATGGGTCCTTGAGGATGTATCCTTCCTCTCGTTGACCTAAATCTAATCATATTTTGGAAATGGGTCCTTGAGGATGTACCCTTCCTCTCGTTGACCTAAATCTATATCATCATCATCCATGAGTTCTTGTAGGATGTATCCTTCCTGTTGATCTAATCTCAATCCTATCATTATCCCATATCGTTGATCTCTCTGGAAAAAGGCATCTTGTAATTGAATTTTTGATCTTGAAATTTGATTTTGGTTCTTTGTTATCATTCCTGATTCTTTTCAATTGTTCTCCTCGTCAGGGTTGTCACGATTCTTTATATCATGGTATGTTGCGAATAGATGCACCTAGGATAGGGAACTTGATCTTTTTGTTTTCTTCTTGTGAGTCAGTTAGATATGACCCTTGCATGTATGTAATATGTTTGGGTTCGCATGCTACACTTGGGAAGTGTTGTTTGCTTGTGGGCTTTTCCAACATCATTTCCACCATGGCTCTTCTGGGACTCATGTGTGATGCTGGGGAAACCCCCACATGTTTGTTGTGTCAGTCCTTTGTAACCGGTGACAAGGCCTCATGTTCCTAGTAACCTTTACATGGTCTCTAGCATTTCTATATCAAAATAAGTGCTCAACTACATGGCGGTATTCCATCCCTGAATACCCCTCACTCAAGCTTCAAGAAAAATCCCCCCATCCCCTCCCCAACAAAAGAAATCAAATCCCATCCCCAGCAAAGCCATTCCTTTTAGTCCAATCAAATCCCATCTCAAAACTAACCCTTCATCCTTGATGCAAACCTGACTATCCCATCCCTCATTCCTCTATCCCCCCTTCCTTTTTCTTCTATCTTGTCTCTCCTAGCCATCTCTTTTCGAGATTCCGCTAGGGCTTCACCTTTTCTCCCTGTCACCCTCTCAAGGGGCCATTATCCTAGTCATCCTATTCTAAATCTATCCCAATCTTCACTTTGGGGCAATTTCATTTCCTAGGTCCACATCTTCGCATCGTCTATTGTTTTAAACATCTTCGAAATAGCATTATTCTAACACTATGTCAAAGAGGAGAAAAATTTAGACACCTAAATATGATTAACCTAATTCAATCATACTTAGTGCCTTCTGGGATATATAAGCTAAGTAATTAAACATTACCTAATTGACCTATGTCATCCCCTAGCCCTAATTAATTCAATTAATTGGCTATAGTCCTGATTAATTATCAAAAGCAACCAATAGCTTAGTAATTAATTAAAATGCTATTCCCCTATTATTGAATAAATATATTATTTATGTAATTCAATTCATTAATATTCCCTTTAACCCCTAACCTAACCTATCTCAACCACCTAACTCAGAGTTAAAACTAATCCCAACCTCTTCGCCCATGCTAATCCTAATCCTAACCCTAACCCTAATTCTAAACTCTCCCTAATGATGTCACATTCCTAATCTTTGGATTAGAAATTCAATCCCTTTCCCAAAGTCAACTTTCTCAAGCTCTAGATTATCCCCTCACCCATGCCTCATTAATGCCTCTTACACTCCTCATTAAGGCTCTTATACCCTCATTAATAACCTTATCTTCTAGAGTCTTCTTGGCTCTCTTCCTTAAATGGTCACATTCCTCCCTCTTTTCAACCCATTCATATTGTGACACTTGTAACAATATGATGCACTTGAATAAGAAAAAGCCTTGTGCTCTCTTCTAGGTGCATCTGGGCCTCTCCCAAGGATTTCATCCTGGCCCTTGATTCCTCACATGTTTCCTATAAAAAAACCTCCTTCCTTCAAAATTTCATCCACCTTCCATGTAGATTTATAATGCTATTTTGAGAGCAAATCATAAATCTAGCTTTTAGAGAAGAGTTATAATGCCAGTTTGAGATCATATCTTGAAGCTTCAAGCACATCCATGAGCACACATCCACAAAAAATGGACAAATCCAATGAACAAAATGGAGTTTGAATGAGCTTGTAGGAGGTTTGCACTTTCATTTAGCTTATTTCAAGTTTTCAATTTATGTCTTAGCATTTATGTAGTTTAGATTATTAGTTGTTGAGTATTTTGATTCGTTATTATGCTCCTTTACACCTAATTTTCATAGCTCACAAAATCATATCTATATGCCTTGAAGGATGAGGAGATCTTGACAAAGAATTATGAACAAAGACAGAGAGATCGAGGTGGTAGATTCCATAGAGAAAGAGGTAGATCCTATGGTGAAGGTGGTAGATCTCATAATTCTGCACAAGATAAGGGAAAAATGATGATCAAAGCAAGACCGAGTGGAAAGGTGGTAGTTCTTGCCGAGGAGGTAGTAGTTCCTACCGAGGAAGAGGTAGAGGTGGTTTTAGTGGTAATTGTTTCAGATGTGGAAAATAAGGGCATGAATCTTTTGAGTGTAGACACTCTGATGGAAATGGACAAAGCCATAGAAATGGTGTGGTACAAGAGGATCTTGAAGGTTTCCCATTTGGACCTGAAGCTAGAGAGAACCGGATGGTACAAAGAGCTTTGTGTAATAACCGAGTGGATGAAGAACCTGTTTTGAGGAGAAGTATTTTCAAGACCAAATGTAAGATGTTAGGAAAATGTTGCAAAGTGACTGTTTACAGTGGAAGTTCAATGAATTTGACATCAAAGCAACTGGTTATAAAGTTGCAATTGCAGATGTTGAGACACCCTAAACCCTATCATGTTTCATGGATCAAGGATGAGCATAAGTTGTTGGTAAGTGAGCAATGTGTTGTAAAATTTAAGATTGGAAATTACTTTGATGAAGTTCTATGTGATATTATTATTATAGATTGTTTTCGTATTCTATTGGGTAGACCTTGGCAGTGAGATAGACATGGTGTGCATGATGGTAGATTGAATCAGTATACTCTTTGTGTGAATGGGAAGAAGAAAACATTGTTACCTTTGATTGAGGTTCCAGATGAGATAAACTATACTACTGTGAAAAATTGCATGGTTAATGGAAAGCAATTTAAGAAAGAAATGAAGAAGAATCAAGTTTTTGTTTCCATAATTCCTAAATGTCAAGTGACAGGGTATAGAAATTGCCAAGTAACAGAAAATAGTAAATGTTGAGCAACAGAAGACAATGAGGATCGAGTGACAGAAGAAATTCAAAACTTGCTGAATGAATATAAGGAGATTGTTGCAAAGGATATTCCTAATGGTTTACCGCTAGTGAGAAGTATAAGTCATTGTATGGATCTGATTCCTGGAGCTAGTTTTCTGAATAGAGCACCATATAGATTGAAACTTACCAAGAATGAAGAACTTAACAGACAAGTGCAGGAGTTATTGCAGAAAGGTTTGATCAGGGAAAGCTTGAGTCCATGTGATGTACCTATTGTATTGGCACCTAAGAAGAATGGAGAATGTGTACTGATTCCAAAGCTATCAACAAGATAATAGTGAAGTATAGGTTTCCTATGCTAAGGATGGATGACATAATAGATTGTTTGAGTGGAGAAAAGTATTTTACCAAGATTTATTTGAAGAGTGGCTATCATCAGATCAAAATCAAAGAAGGTGATGAATGGAAGAATTCTTTCAAGACAAAAGAAGGATTATATTAGTGGTTGGTTATGTCTTTTGGTTTGACTAATTCACCTAGTACTTTCATGAGGTTGATGAATGTATTTCTCAAGAGATTTTTGGGTAATTTTATGATTGTTTATGTGGATGATATTTTGATATTCAGTAAGACTAAGGAAGAAAACCTTGAGCATATTAGACAAGTGTTACAAAGACTAAAGGATGAGAAATTGTTGACTAATCTGAAGAAGTGTTCCTTTATGAAAGAAGAGATTGTGTATTTAGGATTTGTGATTTCAGCTGATGGCATGAAAATGGACCCTGAGAAGGTTAAAGAAATTCAGGAGTGGCCTACACCTGAGAATGTGGGTGAGGTAAGATCATTTCATGGTTTGGCTAGTTTCTATAGAAATTTCATAAATAATTTCAATTTTGTTTGTAATGCTATGACTGAGACTATGAGAGGAGACAAAAAGGATTTTAAGTGGACACATGGAGCTGATAGGAGTTTTGAGACTTTGAAACAAAAGGTTGCTGAGTTACCTATGTTATCTTTTCCTGATTTCAATAAGGTATTTTAAATTGAGTGTGATGAAAGTGGTAGTGTAATAGGAGCTATTTTGAGTCAAGAAGGTAAACCTATTGTCGCTTTCTTTAGTGAGATGTTGAATGATGCTAAATGAAAGTATTTTGTGTATGATCAATATTTTTATGCTATTGTTGAAGATTTGAAAAAGTGGATACATTATTTGACTCCTAAGGAGTTTGTATTGTATACTGATCATAAAAATTTAGAGTATTTTGGAAGTCAACATAAGTTGACTCAAAGATATATGAAGTGGGTTGAATACTTACAAAGTTAAACATTTGTGATAAAGCATAAGAGTGGAGTTACTAAATAAGTTGCAGATGCACTGAGAAGAAGATGTTCTTTGTTGGCCGTGATGAAGGTTGTTGTTCTTGGTGTTGATGAGATGAAGGATTTGTATGATACTGACCCTAATGTTTTTGAGGCATAGAGAAAGTGCAGAGCACCAAATCTGTCAGGACAACCAAGTAAGTTTGAGGAGTATTTCATTTTAGAAGGTATGTTGTTCAAAGGAATACAGTTATGTATACCAATAAATTCCACAAGAATTAATTTGATTAAGGAAAAGCATTGCTGTGGATTGGTGGGAAATTTTGGAATTGATAAGATATTGAGTTTTTTTAAGGAAAAATATTATTGGCCTCATATGAATAAGGATGTTCAGAAGTTTGTAAGGAGTTGTGGAATTTGTTAGGTTGTGAAAGGAGTAAGTCAGAATACTAGATTATATATGTACCTATTTTTGTTCATGAGAAACCTTGGAGTGACATCAATATGGATTTTGTTCTTGGATTACCTAGGACAGTAAAAGGGTATGATTACATATTTGTTGTTGTGGATAGAGTTTCCAAAATGGAACATTTCATACCATGTAAGAAGACATTAGATGTTGTGCATGTTGCTGAGATTTGCTTCAAAGAGGTTGTTAGATTGCATGGATTACTGAGGAGTATTATCTCTGACCGAGATAAAAAGTTTGTTGGTTACTTTTGGAGGAATTTGTGGAAGAAGATGGATACTGAGTTGAGGTTTAGTTCTACATTCCATCCAAAGATAGATGAATAGACAAAGGTTGTGAATAGAAGCTTAGGTAATTTTCTGAGATGTTTAGTTGGAGATAAGCTGAGTATTTGGGAGATGATATTGGCATAAGCTGAGTTTGCATATAATAATTCTGTGAATAGGAGTGTAGGAAAAACACCTTTTGAGATTGTTAATAGAATGCAACCTAGAGGAGTATCATATTTGAGGGATATTGTTGTTGAAGAAAAGAGAAGTGTTGAAGGGGAAGTATTTGCTGATTTTATGAAGTCTTTACATGAGGAAGTGGAGTTGAAGTTGGAATAAAGTAATCATAAATATAAGGAAAATGCGGACAAATCTCAGTGACATCATGTTTTTGAAGTTGGTGATGAGGTGATGGTACATTTGAAGAAGGGTAGATTTCCTATTGGAACATACAGTAAGCTGAAGATGAAGAAGTTTGGTCCTTGTAGAATTATGAGGAAGTTTGTCAGTGGTAATTCTTATGAAGTTGAGTTACCTGATGACATGGATATATCTCTTGTATTCAATATTGTTGATTTGCATAAGTATCATGAATCAAATGATGAAGTTGTTATACTAGGTGATTATCCTAAGAAGCATGTTGACGAGATTGAATAGATATTGGATCAGAGGATTGGTAAAAGCACAAGAGGAAAATATCATTATGAATATTTGGTGAAGTGGAAGAATAGACTAGTTGAAGATGCTTCATGGATTTCTCAATCTGAGTTGGATTCATCTCAGGTTGTGACACCTCAATGATTCAGGGGAATCACTTTTTCAACCCCGATTGCCTAATGTAGGAGCATCCATGGTTGCCTTGCTATCCTACTCATCTTTATTCATTTTTCAAGTAAGTGTCAAGTTACAGTGTGTGTTGAGTTGTCCAGTGTTGGTCGAGTTCCTATTTGTACCGAGCTGCCCAGTATTGGTTGACCGTTCCTTCCTGTGCCGAGTGAACCTCTTGCTTGATTCTTCTTGACCGAGCTTTTCTGTATTTGGTTTCTATTGAATCCTACTTTTGTATGTAATTTTTTGTTGCACATTTAATATTTGGATCTTGTCTTGGGTTGTGTGCAAACCATTGGTGGTCGGCCTTCCATCTTTGTAAGCTGCTTTGGCAAGTAAAAATAGGAATGTCTTGGAGTAGGTTAGGTATCAGCTAGTAGAGCAAGTAGAACATAATGATATGAGAAGGTAGAAGATAGATTAAATCTATATTTTCATAGATCTTGTTGGCCATAACCCAAAAGGCCTTACAGACGGGCATGTATGTTGTAATTGGATGAATCAATAAAAGATATTTGTTGCTCCTTCTCTCTTTGGTGTTGGTCTCTATTTTTTTTTCTTCTATTTTGTGTACTTGCGGGGTGGCTAGATAGTTGGGTGTGCCTTTGGCCCCAACCTCCCTTCCATCCTTTCGTCAAACAAAATGAATCTACTACCATTCCCAAGATTCCATTTACTCCCTTTAGCTGCCACCTTTTTAGCTTTAATGATGTTGTGTTGTTGAGGATGAGACAACCCTTGATGAAGTAAGCATTGATACACATGTTTGACTTTTTGTATTGCATTTTGACTTTTGTATCAGATAATAAAGATGAGTAGTATGTATCTCAGGGTTGAAAATCTATTCCAAACCTTCCAAGCCAGTGTATACCCAAAAAGTTGACCTGTTCCCAGAAAATTAACCTATTCCCAGAACCTTGACCTGAACCTAGAATATCGACTTGTTCCCAGAATCTTGATCTATTCCCCAAAAAATGACATATTCCTAGAATGTCAACCTATTCCTAGAATCTTGACCTATTCCCAAAACTTTGATCTATTCTCAGAATCTCGACCTATTCCAAGGAGGCATTTTTCTATAATTTTTGATGTATTTACATTGTGATAGTTTTGAAAATTAAGAAAAATCAAGTTTTCCAGGGACCTAAAACCCAAAATTTACAAGAGATCAGAATTAGAGTTTAAGAACAACAAAAATAAAATAAGAGGGGGAACGAAGGCACCCCTCAACATCAAAACACCCAAACTAGACAGATAAAAAAGAAACAACAAAAAGAAACCAACTACTGCCATCCTTTTAGACCCTGGAGGGTTTCATCCATTTTTGCATCCATCTCGGTCATCTTAGCCACACTGGATTTAAGCTCCAGAATATCCTTGCTCGACGAGGAGGTCTGGTTCATCTTAGTTCTTGTTCTAGAACCCGGTCCTTTACCCTTGGTAGTAGTAGGCTTATTTTTAACAAGATTTTCCAACATGTTAACCAATTGATGGAGGTTGTTAGCAAAGGCCTTCATTCACTCCTTGGAGTGCTCCAACATGTTCTCCAATGTTTTTTCTAGGCATTCAATTATAGATAACAACATGACAGGGGCACAAATGTCTTGAGAATTATCATTATCTTTTCTTCTGTTAATCACATTGTCCTACATATTTTGCATATTGATTTCCATCTCACTATTCTGCGCTCTGAGCTTCTTAATTTCCTAGTAGGTCCAATTGTTGTTACTTAAAGAGTAAACGGATTTGGATTTAGCCGTGTGTAAAATTACAATAGCATAATCCTCCTTCCTAGACAAGTAACCTATAGCCATTGACAACTCATTCTCACCAGTTTCTAAGTCGTTCTCTTTCTTCCTTTCTGCTGCTTTCATAAACTCTTTAGCCATGTAAAGGATATCATAATATTTTTTCTTAATCTTTTCCTTAGTGCAAGGCTTCTCTTCATCAATATCAACATTATTCTAGACATCTAAAGACTGGGAATGGACTTTCTCGATATTAGAATCATACTCCTTCACCATATTATCAGTGTTACTCTTCCCCATATATTTCATAGGGTTAAGCTACTTATCTCCCTTTGTCACATTCTCCTTCTCCCTTTTAGGCTTGCTAGTCCCATCAAGGTCAATAACTATTTTTCCATGATCACTCTATCCAGGATCAACATCCATATCTGTGTTACTATTCTCCAACTCTGCATTTTTCTGGTTAGACTCTGTAGCTTTATCCTGATTAGCTTCACTATCAGATTCCTCATGATTCTCATCAGGGGAATCCTCTGAAGATGACATTTCCATTTCTCTATCCAAAATTTTAGAATTCTTACCAATATATGAGGAAAAATCAGAATCATCATTCCCAAAAGGAACACCATTCAAATTCTCATCCTCCAAATTTATCAAATAATTCACTAGCTCAACTTTCTTGGTCCTCAAAGATGAGGATGGGGCTTCCACATTCCTAGCCACAGACTTCACATATTTAACCCTCTTCACAGACTCATCAGCCTTACCCAAACCAGGGCTAACAATCATCCTTTTTCCCTAAAATGTTTACCCACAGTAATAGGGATATTATCCCTTATGTACTAAAAAATCAACAAAATGAGTCCCTCATAAAGAATGGACTTACTTTGGTCCTCCCTATTCTCAACCCGACTATGATACAAAGATTTGTATAGGTAAAAATGCCAATAAATACAATATTTATGACAAAAAATGGTTTAAAAGCACAAATGATGAGATTGAGCATGTGTGAAATGCCCTTCTAGAGTAATATATTTCATTAAAACAACAAGGATTTTATGCGACACCTCCCTGATAGTGTTCACAACATAGAAACCTTTGATTTTGACAATACCACTTTTCTCAGCCATTGACTTAGCCAATTTATTAACTACCATTTTAGACACCTTCCTATTTTTATAAAATTTAATGCGAGACAAGGGAAAACTAGTTACCTGCAAAATAAGCTCCACGTTGAGATCAATCTGTCTCCCATAATTAGTCACAGGGTCATTCCTCCAACCAAAAATGAAATTTAGGGTAATACCTTTGTCGTACCTATAAAAATTCTCTAGGTAGGGCAAAAGAGGACCCTTACTAAGCTTTTTCCAAGTATCAAGCTCTTCTTTCCACTTCAACAAGTTCATAGGCTCTTCTTGTTGATGGGGTTTTGCTGATCGGGTCTGCCAACAGTCATAAGTTGTCACCGGGTACCAAAGGTACTGGCCAACTCCGCCTGCAAAGGTTGTCTGGGGAAATTAGATCCCCCAGGCCTTCAAGAACCTGGGTGTCGGGTCACGATGGTGCGGGGCTCAGTTGGGACAAGTGACTATTTTCGAGGGGGATAGCTAGTTTCTTCAACTCGTTCCCTCCGGAGATTCAATACGGTAAGGTTTCCCCTAGCATTCTACACTTAGCAAATAAAAATGAAAAAAGATCCTACAGGGTTAGAAACACTTCATCTAACTATAGTCATGTTTGAACATCCAGAACATCAATAATACTCTGACATACTACACTAAATACCGGAGAAATACCCAACCATCAGCTAGTATTTTATCAATAGCGAGGGAAAGAGGTCATTAATCTATTTTAACATATCAGAGTAGAAGACATAAAGAACATAAAACATGAAATACCATTAACTCAGAAGCAGGAATGCCAATAACATCATTGCAAAGAATTCTTCTTCTTCATTAATGTCTCTTCCAGCAAGCACTGCTGCATGATACAATGGTGGCTCCAGGGGAGCATCTAACTATTGAAAATAGAACAATGGAGCATTGAGCTCTGCAACTAAAATGAGAAATCACTTTGCTATTACTGTGGACAACAAAATCATCAATTTTTCCAACCCTTGGAAATGGGCCGGTCTGGCTATTTATACAACTCTCTTCTAACCCTAACCCTATTTTACATCATGTTTCAATAAAATACAATATCTGCGGGCCGGTACTACCTGCGCCACCCTCCAAAAGACCTTTGAGACAGAATAGGCCTGCCATGTCAGAAGAATGAGACAAGAATATACAATGGAAGAATCATCCTCGAGAAGAGAGTCAGGAAGGAGAAAGAAGAAATTAGGTCCCCTGGGGATCGAGGCTACATGCCTCATAAATGGGAAATGCGGTGCCCTATCTCCAATGCGCTAGGTGTACCTCTGAGCGGCGCCTTGAGAAGACCATCCTGTCAGAAGACCAACTGTTGAGTCGATGCCTCCTTGATGTAGCCAACCACCTTCTGACAACCTTTATTAACCACTTCTGAAAGTGACCGGTCAGCCTCGGGGACTGGGACATGGGTCACTTAAAAGGATACAAAATTTTGGATCCAGGACTCTGGGATCTGGGAACTTATGTCCCCAAAATAATAAAGAATACCCAACACTCAAGTTTTCCCCGGCCTCTGGAGAAAGCTCAAGGTTTCTTATTATCATTGAAAGCCTGGAGGAGTCAGGAAATGCCATCCTTGTCAATATCTTTTAAGCTGGCCCTTCGGTACTTTTCCACTTCAATTTGTTCCCCCAGGTCTGGAACATTCTCTTTAAACTCATCGGCCATTTTTGCCGCGTCATGGCCACTAAGTACCATGCGAGTTAATTTTGTCATCTGGGCCCCATCTATCCCCTCCAAAGATTGATACCGGGACTTCATTACCTCATCAAAACTTCTCAAAACTGAATCTTCGGGTGTACATGTATCTATGCTGAGGGGATCAGCCCCAGAAGTCTTTATTACAAAAGACTTATATAAATTGAAAGAATATTTTACTGCATTAATCTTATCCTGTAGAGACCCTACCAGTTGCTTGATTACCTCCAATGTGAGGTCAAGTCTGGAGTGTTGGGTCCTCAAAAAATTAAATGATTCATCCCCCAGAATTTTAGATTCAGAAATCATATCCTCTCCCAGGCTAAGGAATTCTTTGAGCTCCACCTTCCATGCCTGGTAATTCTCTGTATCACCCTCCCACAGGTCAATGAGAGTCTCTGCCTGGTGTATAACATGTCGGGCCGTATATAAATCTAGGAGGGTGGATACCAGGAAATGCTGGGTGTTTCCTATCTGCAGGGCGACCCACTCATCCATTGTTTGGGCTTTCTTCTTCATTACTCGTAGGGAGTCTATGTCACTCTACGGTAGATCTTCAGAGGTGGAGGCCTCTGGAGGAGCGGCATTGACAGGTTGAGCCAGCTCAGTGAGCAACCCCATAAGGCTTGCATTCTTTGTCTTTTCTGCTTTGAGCCTCTGGGCTTCTTTCTCATAATGGGCCTCCACCGACCTTGCTTCCTCCTTCAGCAAATATACCTCACCCTACTTTCCCCTTTTACCCAGCGATACCTCTACAATTTTATAATCTCTGGGTTCTACGATTCCTTCATCGGCACCTGGGGGAGGTATTTCCATAATGGCAACTGTTTCTCCACCTGGCCCAATTTGAAGAGTATGAACTATCCGAGCTTTCTTGGCATTTGGCGGGGCCTGGACTTGGGCCATCATTTCAGCCAGGGAGAGAGGAGTTACAGGAACAGACTGAGCTTTTATTTTTCTACTCTCTATCAGCCACTAAGGCGGTAGGGGTGGCCTTCTTGCCAGAATTTGTTCCCTTGATTCTTCCCCGGTGTCCTGCGGCTATTGCTCCTTAGTGGCGTGGATCTCATCCATCCCTCTCCCTGCATCTACTTCTTCTGTAGCAACATTTTCTTCATCAACCTCCATCTCCTCAACCTTGTCCTCTGTATCTATTACTTTGTCTAGACTTTGGTAGGCTTCCTCGGGGATTTCTTCTTCATGCTGCTCTTCCTCCTACTCCTCTTCTACTGTCGGGGCTTCTTCCTCTGCTGGTACATCTTTTGGCAGTAGGGGAGGTGTTGGGCTGAGATTTAGAGTTTGGGCTGCGGTAATCACCTGCCCAAATGTTTCTCCTGAGAGTGGCCCCTAGAACGTGGCAGTTGGGGTTACGGTTATTCCTGAAAGTCCAGTTCCCCCAGCAGATGGCATTTTATTCACCTTGCCTTTGTTGGTCCACTCCCGGACCCTTCATCGCTTGAGCCCCGGAGGAAATCTCTGGCTCTGGCTCTTTCCCTTCCACCTGCTTTTCTTGTTCCTATGTAGGCTCTTACTCACTAGCTTCTTTCTCTGCAGCCTCTTGTTCTACCCCTGGGACTTCTGTCCCTGCTTATCTGTTGTCCCCCTGCAAGTTTTTGAACTCATCGGCTACAAAGACATCATCAAATTTCTCTTGCAGAGGGGGACTGGCCGGGGCTTCTACAGGCTCTGTTTCCTTCTCTGGATCTAGAGAACTGGAAGAGAGGATTTCCACTTGTTGAACCTGAGATGTTCCCAACCCCGGCTCTGCCTTAGGATTTTTGTGGAGCCTTTTCTTTCTCCAGGTTACCAAGGGTGGCCCCGCATCTCTTATTGCTGCCGCTTCCATGGGATCCACCCCTATTACCTTTACCATTAAGGCTACCAGTGACGGGGAGGAAGAGGAGAAAATTGGCCCGGCCATGATCGGTGGAGTGGCCAGTCGTGTTATTAATTTTTTCCTCAAATTCTGGGAGGCCGCCACTGACTGTTTTATCTATTCCTTGATGGAGACTCCTTGCGTAGGAGGGGTTTTACCTATCTCTTTACCTTTATCATCTCTCTGCGAAGAAGTCCCAGCCCCCGGAGTCAATTTTGGTGCCGGCTGGGCCGCTCGGCGGGTACTTCTGGGGCACACCTTCTTGAAATAGGCGTGGCTTCGTTTGACCACCTCTTGAGTGAAGTCCTCAATTGTAGGCCCTTCCTAGGCATCCCAGTTTACTGGTGGAAGAGTCCTTGTGTCGATCCCCTTTACCTTGTACTCAGGATCGGTGGTGGGGGCGGCATCTGAGAAGTCCGTCGGGAACCTCTGGAGCTTCAACTTTTGCATCATGTCAGCCGTCATTCTGATGTAGTGCCTGCTTCGCACCTCCACATCATCCTGTAAATCTACCTAGAAATCCTCCATATGGATGTGATGGGGCTCTAAAGCTTGGGGCAGTGCCGTTGCAATCTTTCCATGCGGATCAAAATTTTTCTGCGCCAAATAAAACTCTCCCAAGTTGTAACTTTTCAATTCATTATCTGCCTCCTTTGCGGTGGCCAGGCTACATGTGTATTTCCCACAGGTGATTGGGAATAGAATGTTAGGTATCTTTTTCAAGGCAAAGAGAGCATGCACCTCCATTATTTGCCTGCAGTATTCCAAGAGCACGATCTTGTCCCCACAGTCTTTGGGCAACAAGTAGGGTTTCCCAGAGAAGCCGGTGACCCTAATGTAGGTGTGCTATTGGAACTGAATGTAATAATATCCATAACTATGGACCAAATTCATTGCCTCTAAGGATAGGCGGTATCCGACGTCCCAGGTAGGTGTAAGCAGATGATAATAAATGAACGCATCATTTACCCAGCAAAAACTGGGGAAGCTGGCCTCCCATTGAACTTGTGGGAAATGGTCCCACAGCGCCTTTTGTCCCAGGCCAATCTTGAGCACGCCATCTATAAGTAGTCCGTGGGTGTGGGGCCTCTGTTGTGCTAGGGCCCAGAAAACGTAGGAAGACATGTAAAATTTCTTCTTCCTATTTAGTTGCAAGAACTGGGAGTCGACATGATTGGAAATTATTGTTTCCCAGTCGAAGTATCCTCCCTTGGTCAAGATGTCGAGGAGGAAATAATACATCTATTTAGCAAACTTTTGGGCGGAGGGCTGCCCAAAGACCTGGGCCAATGCTATCATTCCCATCTGAATGCTCTCTTTGAACTCAAAGCGGGGAATCTCTATCTTCATTCTTTTGGGGTCCCTCTTTGGAGCCTTGAGCCAATGGGTATTCATATATACCCGGCCGGCATCCTCCAGCTATGTGAATTGGGCCAAGGCATCAGTCCTTGTAACCACTGAGGCCTTATCAAATTATGGGATTCCCAGTCCTACCTGGAATGTGACTGGGTCAAGGGATACCAGAGGAGTAGGGTATCCGGTTGATTCTGTGGCCACGAGCATAACAGCCCAAACAGAAGAGTTATAGTTGGTGGCCAGCATCAAGATGAGCTCCGAAGATTGCAGGGAGCACAGGAAATAAGCCACCTTGAGGATTTCAGAGTCCCCAACGTTCATTGCTAGCTGATCTCCAACCTGTTGTTGGATGTATATTATTTTTACCAAGGCCTACATCTCTGGCCATGTTTCGACGCTGGTGTCGGTGATAATTTTGACTTTGGACTCGATCTTTGAGCCCATAATGATGTTGTCCTGCATGAACTTCATAGTCAGGGGCATCTTTTTCAGGCCTTCTCAATTTCAGATTTTACTGCCGCCCTGGTGGCCACCACAGAAGGTAGCTCTGGACTTCCGAGTGGAGATGATGCAGATGCTTCAGACATGCCTGGGAAACAGACTCTGGAAACCTGTAAGGCAAAGTGACCGTCAGAACATATTAATCAAAAAAAATATTCCAGGGTCCGGAGATCTTACCACTGTGATGCCTGCTTTTCCTGAAAAGTTAGTTTCATTCAAAGATAACCGAAAAGCAAATGCATCACATAAACTTAAGATTTTATTAAACATCCGGGTCTGGGGATTTTATCACACTCGATAAGGACACAGGATGGATGAGGGTAGGAGACTTAGAGACCAGAGAAGTAACCATTGGTGAGGACGTGTAAAAAGGTAAGTCATCAAGCCCACGTGGGCGCCACATGCATAGGTATTAAATGGAAGTTATGGCAATGATGGCGGAGCCAACTGTTCGAACACACGAAAAGTGAAGGCTACTTGGCTGGAATTGATTATGCACATGGGACATAAATGAGGGTCTAACTGGTTTTATGGAAGAGAGAGAAAATTTCCTGTTTGAAACCGGCCAAGAGCCAAGTTTCAAATAGGTGGTTTTCTGCCCAAAACGAGTTCATGGGCAGAAAACCAACAATACAAGCGACTCGACCACCTTGTCAAGCCACCCAGAAGGATATACATGAAGGCCAAAGGATATATACATGGGACGGGGGGGATATATACACCAAATATACACAAATATACATAAATATACAATGTGAAACGACGTCCGCAGGAAACCAGGCAAGGAAAAGTATATACATCTATCTGCAAAATCTATAAACCGACTACTTCTGCACAGAGGGCGGACAACCCTCTGGCAGAGCCGACCCACCAACGGGTGGCAAAACCAAAAAAAAAGAAACAAACAAAATAAAAAGATGACAAACAAACAAACAATGAAAGAAACACCAAACAAACCAGAAGAAAATAGAAAAGCGGGAACAGAAACACCAACCTAAGAATGCCGAAAGGTGGAGGAAAGAAATTACCGTGAGAGCTCTGTAACAGCTTTAGTTGTCAAACAGTCACAATCACCACCACGAAGCACTCACAATCGCCTGAAAATGACTGGAATTGTTAAGCACTGATTATCACTAACTCTCTGCAAATTGCTCTTTTAATCACTCTAAAATCGCTCCAAGTGCTCGAAAGTTTTAATTGTGGTAAATGTGAAAGTGACAGATAAGTTCTATTTATACCCATGGTAAAAAGGGTAATCCACCTCCTTCTGACAATCTCTGGATAAGCAAGCCTCCAGACCCCGGGCCTGGGGATTCCTCGCAATGACACCCCTAAGAACATCATGGTGAAGAATCCTGGCATCCAGAGTTCAGCTCCCAATGAAGAACAACCTCCAGTACCGGAGTCCCGGAGACGGAAACCAAACAAACAAAACACAACAATGGGGAAGAAAACCCCGGAGAAAGAAAACAAAAGGGACAAAGACAAGGCAAAGCCGCAAGCAAAAACAAACAAAAGAAAAAGGGGGACCCAACATTTTGCACACAAAATATAGGGACGGGGATGCAGGGCATAACAAATGGCAACTATCTGGGACAAATGCCTTAGCGCATTTGAGAACTATATAATCTCTGGTTAGCAAAACTGGAACAAGCCACTTCCCGAAGTGTTTGACAGGAAAAGAGCAACATATCTAAGAGAATCCAACCACACAGGAATTAGTCTGGAGTCCTTCATCAACGGTGTCGTGTGTGCTTTGGAAGGAAATCAAGCTGATGACCTGTGGGAGGAGTAGAGAAGAGGCACTAATTACATCAAACCAGTCATCAATTTGCTTTTTTCCCCCAGAGGCCAGAGTTTTGTCCCGCTTTTCCTCTTTTTTTATTTTGTTTATTTCTAGGTGGGGAAGGCGGTACTTCTTTCACCATTAAGCTTAAGCTTGGCTAATTTCAATGGCGGTACTTCTTTCACCTGTCCACCTATATTTAGATATTTGAAGAGGGGATAAAACTCTGGACCTGAAAATAATTCCTTAAAGTTTCAAACCTGGGTCAACCAATTAGTACAACCGACCTACCCCCGGCGTGTCCAATTGCTTTTTCCTTATATTATTTGTGTTCACTGACTGCCAGACTTCCGGAGACAACACCCGATGGGGATTGCTCAAAATGTGCCACATCCTGTGAAACAACCCTGGGGACCGGGCCGACTCCACTGTGCTAAAGACAGATTTCAAAGTTCACCATGTCGTAGACATCATACTAGAAACCAGAGTTTATGCGAAGCATTCCAATTCCTACAAGATAGAACAAAATGTCAGGACCGGAAGAACACCAACAATGAAAGAAAAAACAACAAAAGAGGACTACCCTAGAGGAAAGCCGACAAGGCTATTTACAAGATAGGGTACCTCGCAACGAGGCACCCAGAAGAAATATTTACAAGTGGAAGGCTTTACACATAATACAACTTTGGACAAACTTACCCTCTTCAAAGTAGTATTTCAGAAACTGTCCATTAACGGGCAATGAGACAGGTTCACCAATCAGGGTGTTAAGGCAGTAAGTATTTGCCCCACAAATTTTTGAGATCAGATATGGTCCGAGCCAGAGCCATTGGAACTTGGTATGCTTTCCTTTCTTCTCTCGGGCCTTCTCCCACAATAGGACCAGATCTAAAATCTGAAAGGCCTTGTATTGGGCTCTTTTGTCAAACCATCATTTTACCACTGCTTGATGATGCGCGAAATGTTCAAGGGCTGTGTCTTGCTATTCTTCCATTTGCACCAGATTTAAGAGTCCAACCTCCACGATGTTGGCCCTGTTGCTAAATTTCTGCATAAACTGTAAAACTGGGATCTGTAAGTTAACTAGGAATATAAGGTTCTGACCATAAACCAGATGGAACAGGGATGTTCCCAGGATGGCTTTAACACGAATGCGATCTGCCCAGAGGGTGAACCTCAACTTTTGATGCCAATCCTAGGGATTTTGTTCTAGTAGGTGTTTGATCACTTCAAGTAGATTTTTATTTGTTGATTTAGCAACGTCGTTTCCCTGGGGATAGTAGTTGCTAGAAACTTCAAATTGATCCTTTGATTGTAGGTCCATTCGAGTAAATACACCGAAGAAAATTCCGGACCATTGTCACACACCAAAGCAAAGGGCATTCCAAACCTTGTGATGATATTTTCTTTCAGGAATTTGATAACTACGTCTGTCATGTTGTTTTTGCAAGGTATAGCCTCAGACCACTGAGTGCAATAATCAATAGCAGTGAGAATGTATTGGTGGTTGGCAGACGAGTTGGGGTTGATTTCCCTGATGAAGTTAAATGCCCACTGGGTGAAGGGTCTAGCCTCGTAGACTAGTTGTAAAGGCATAACTGGGTTACACTCATGATGCACCGCAGTTTGGCAAGTATGGCATTTCCTTACATGAGTGTAAACATCCTTGAATATATAGGGCCAATAGTATCTGGCCTGAAGGATCTGATGGGCAGTGGCATCGGCTGAGCCATGCCCAGTTCCAAACTGCCCATGAAATTCATTAATCACTTTCACAGCCTGATCTTTGTCAATGCACCGGAGGTACACTCCCTCGTAGTTTCTACAGTAGAGCGCAGAGTTTTTGATCATTGGTGCAAAGCACCCTAGGGTTTAGCTCAAAACCCTAGCCCCAACAATTTTGAACAAGTTTTGATCCAAGTCACATAATGAG
>MU214102.1:2785-18938 GCA_018584345.1 Thuja plicata | reverse complement strand
ATGGGCTACATTTCTAAGTCATACTCCTAGAGGATGGCCATCCATTTCTCCCGTCTCTCGCCCAATTCACTCTGCATCAGCTGAGACTTGACGGCCTGGTCCAGAATGATAGCATGTACCCTGCTCCAAAGAATATAATGCCAGAATTTCTTCACAGCGTGAACTAGAGAAAAGGATTATTTTTCTAGTGATGAATATCAGACTTCAGCATTCTTGAAGGGGGAGCTCATGAAAGCTATTGGTCGTTCCTCCCCTTCAACCTTTTGAGTCAACACTGCCGCGGCAGAGTGCGGCGAAGCGAAGGAGTAAATGTAAAACAGAAGGGAATAGTCCAAACTAGCCAGGATAGGTACTTCCATTATTGTCTGTTTGATCTGGAAAACACTCACTTTTCTTCAGGACTCCACTCAGTCTTGGTATCGTTCTTCATCATCTCATTGAGTGGTTTAACTATTTTTGCAAATCCCGTGATGAACCGCCGGATGAAGTTGATCTTTCCGAAGAAGGATCGCATCTCTTTCTTACTGCCAGGAATTTGTAAGTTTAGCAATGCTTCGACTCTGTCAGGGTCTATGGATATACCCTTCTCAGAGATGATATGCCCGAGCAACTTCCCCTCGGTGACCCCGAATATGCACTTCTTGGGGTTGAGGGATATTCCATACCGGCGACATCTTTCACAGATCTGAGCGAGATGGGCAGGATGATCACGCCTATCCCAAGAAAAGATGGTCAAGTCATCCATGTAGATGATTATGCACCGATTCACAAGGCTCTCAAATGCAATGTCCATGGCCTTTTGAAATGTAACCCCTGCATTGATCAGACCAAAGGGCATTCTCCTGTATGCAGACATTCCCCACTTGGTGGTAAACACCATTTTCTCTCTGTCTTCATATTTAACCATGACCTGGTTAGATCCAGAGTACCCATCCAAGAAGGACATCATCTGGGATCCATTCACTATCTCCAACACCTCATCCAACAAAGGGAGAGGGTGATTATCTTTCTTAGAGGCCTTGTTCAAGTTTCAGAAATCCATGCAAAGGCAGATATCAGCATTTTTCTTTCTCACAGGGACTAGGTTGGCAACCCACGTAGTGTGCTGGATTGGGAAGATTATCTGGGCTGACAGCATTTTTTCTACCTCTTGACGAATCAGAGGTTCTATCAGGGGGTTGACCGGTCTTTGCTTTTGTTGAAAGGGCTTAGCATCAGGTTTCAGGGGGATAGTATGGGTCATGATGGATGTGTCGTATGTCTTCAAGTCTTCATAACCTCAGGCAATTACATTGATGTATTCTCAGAGAACCGCGAGAATCTTCTTCTTTTCTTTAGGGGAACAGGAGGTACCAATGTGAATTATCTTTTCCTCACCAGGCTGGCCGATGTTAACCTTTTCAAACTTTCCTCCCTCAAAGGAGGATGACACCTTCTCCTGGGCCCGAGGGTCCGAGTCAAAGATTCATTCCAGTGCAACCATCCCCTTTGGGATGGTGTTAGTAGGTAGGTCCATGATCCCATCATCTTTGTCACCCTGCCCAGTATCATCATGGTCTCATTCTTCCACTATCTGGTTTTCAAAGATGCCAAAATTTGCCATGAAGGCCAGGATATGCTGATCGTCCTCAAAAACCTAAAAATGGGTGACATTATCTGGAATGGACGGGGTAGGGACCATCTCAACTGAAAATCTTTGGAGTCGCGAGTCGGCCATTGGCTCAAGTGTGCTGGCAGAAATGGTGAGAGCATCCAGGATATAGTTTTGTTGCCGAGGGATGAGGTCAATGCCAAAGGCATCGAAAACTTCAATAAGGCTCCAAGCCCGGTTGCGGTATGCGGCCAACCTTTTGTTGTGACATGTGTATTTACTCCAGACTTGTTTAAAAATCAACTCTGAATCACCCAGAGCCCGGAGGTGGGTGACACCTTTCCTTAATGCAAATAAGAGTCCAAGGACCAAAGCCTCGTACTTTGTGACATTGTTTGTACAGTTAAACTATAGTCTGTAGGATGCGAGGAAGGACTTCCCTCACGGGTTGATTAGTTCTACCCCAGCCCCGCAGCCTTGTTTAAATCAGGACCCATCAAACTTGAGGGTCCACAAGTCATTGTTCACAATTTGGGGCTGGGGAGGGGGAGTAGTCTTTGGATTATTACTGGGCGGCTTAGGGGTTCCCTCCCGGACTACCGGTGTGAGGGTAGAGTTTACCTCTGGAGGTGTTTGGGTTTGGGATTCCTGGCGAAATGGCACTAGAGGAACACATCCCATAGGAGTACTGGGCCCTAGAGAATCAGTTACATGTTATTTATTCTGGAAGGTATCGAGGTGCCGGTTAGCAATCGAAAGACACGGTCCACACTCAAGTTCTGAATGTTTCTGATAGTGTACTCAGAACCAAGTGCTAGATAGGAGTGTGGCAAGGGTTTCTGTGGCACCTTGAGAGTTGATCTCAACTCTCATCTTTTCTTCTAGGTCTTGGGCTCTTTGCAGCACGGTGGGATCCTCTCCGGGATGAAATCAAATGTTAAGATTTCAAAGGGTCGGTACACCCCCAGGGAAGTCTCAGAGAAAAAGACCTCATTGACCATTCCAACCTCAGTAAGGGCCTGTTTCATCCAGGGTTCACTTTCAACCTAGATCTTATTTGATTCTCCTTCCCACGAAAGCCATAAGTGGTTGAAGTCAGTCGAAAAGTATCCATTCAAGGACTTAGACCAATTCTGACTTAATAACATCCCGTAAGTCTCTGGTCGATGTCCACCACTTGGATGTCAATTATGTTGGCTATCCTAGGGTCCTGGATAAGCTGTATTCGGACGTTCTTCAATTCCCCCACCATTTTTATAGCAGTCTTATCCAGTTGGATCACTGCACCATTAGATGGGGTGGGATGGAATCCGAGCTTCTAACAAATGGACAAGGGCATGATATTACCTGAAGCTCCAGAGTCTACTAGGTAGTTGTGTATATTTTTGCCTTGGATATTCAGGCCTAGTAGGAAGGGGGGATCCTCATTGTTTCCTTGAAAGATTGCCACATTAGCATCTTCAAATGAGACAGTCTTGGGCGGGCGGCTGATGACTTTCAGGTTCCCCAAGAGCTTCAGAAGAGACTTCTTCTGCTCGGGACAGTTTAGCAAAACCTCCATCAAGGTCATGGAGGTGGTGGTCTATTCTAACACCTTCGTAATGTCGAATCTTCCTCCCAGGAACTGGTGGTTTTCCTCAGCGAGATCTTTTGCTTGGTTAGAGCTAGGACCTTTCAGAGGAGCGGGTCAGTTAGTCATGTTATTCTGGGAGGAGGAGTGTCTTTGATAGGAGGTGTGGGCATGTAAGCTAGTCCTTTACCAACCTAACTTTGAGTGTTATATGGAGTCCGCAGGTTAGTAAAGGTGTTGGCCTCGAAGGGCGGGATAGATTCATCAAAGAATCCTTGCAGTTCAGATTCTTCCTCATCTTCCCTTGAGGTCCCGAAGAAGATGGTGTCACAGGTGAAGGCATTGTGGGTTGGCTCTTGGACAGGAGGCTCTGGGGGGGAATCATGCGACTACTG
Organism: Thuja plicata; assembly: GCA_018584345.1. Classification (NCBI taxonomy): domain Eukaryota; kingdom Viridiplantae; phylum Streptophyta; class Pinopsida; order Cupressales; family Cupressaceae; genus Thuja; species Thuja plicata. The sequence continues at coordinate 15,382 of MU214102.1, read as the reverse complement.
CCTGTCTAGCTGGGATATCATGATGACCTTTTCCAAGGTGGCACAATTCACCTCGTTGTGTGAACCCATGTCATGCAATCTACACCAATTAGTCATGGGCAGGAAGTCTGTGACTGGTGTGAAATGTGATGGTCCAGCACCATTTTGGTTGGCATTTTGGTTTGGGGGCGGGCCTCCGGTGTTCACATTATTATACCATTGCTGTTGATTGTGCCTAGGCCCGTTGTTGAAGTTTCTTCCTCCGGCATTGTTGTTTCGTTGGCCAGAGAAAATATTTCCCCTCTGGGAATTTGAATTCTGGGGTGCGTAAGACCCCGCCTTCAGTTGGCCCATGTCCACAATCAGGGTAGACAAAATTTCCCAGAGGGATTCAACCTCGGCAATCAACTGAGTATTGGCGTCATAATGTGATGGTTGTTGTTGTTGGTTTCCCGGGAAGGTAGCAATATTAGCCGGAGTCGAGGGCGGCAATCCTCCAGTCGTGGACGACTGAAAGAAGGGCACTCCGGGTGGTGGTGTCTAAGACTATTGTGCCTACTGCTGCTGATTCCAAGGAAAAGCTTCCAGACCTGACACCATCTGGGTCTGCGTTGGGTAAACGTACCAGGCCTGCTGGTCTATCAAGGGTGGTGGAGGATTCATCGCCATCAAGGGGTTTCCCATCGCCAGATTGGGGTTGTACCCCCCAGCATACGCAGTTCCACTGGGGGCCATGTTGAAGGGCGTACTCTGTCCAATCCCGCCTGGGGATTTGTTGAGACCACGGGACAACTCTAGAGCTAGGTTGTAAACTTTTGCCAAGGTGTCCCGGTCGCCCACGATGGTTGTTCTCCAAAGGAGGGTGGCAATGAAAGGATCCATCGTGTTAAGGTAAGTCTATATGGTTACTTTTGGGGACAGAATAAAAGGGCCCGTGCATCACTTCAGAGCACGCTAGAACCTATGGTTGAATGCTGCAAGAGGTTCATTGGGCTCCTTCCTGATGGAGATGAACTAGCTATGGAACCAGGCTGGAACCACATGCACGTGAAAGGCAACCAGGAAGGCATCCTCCATGTCCTGCCAACTATTTATGGAGTTGGCGGGAAGGTTAAGGTACCAGTTCAACTTGCCTTGCCCTAAAGACAAGGGAAACATTCGAGTCACAACATCTTCATGCTAGATCCGGTGTCGGTTCATGGCATCCTTAGATGCTTGTAAATGCTCTTCTGCGGTTTGTGAGCCTAAGTGCTCATATCGTGGGTAGATCTTCTCCAGGTGAGAGGGTAATTCATTGATTGCGCCCAAAAAAGTTCCCATTGGGGACTCGGTGTTTCCAAAATATGCGGCCATTGGGGGAACTAGATGTTGGGTAGTTTGGGCACTAGTTCCTGGGATTGCCTAAGAAGTTTGGGTATTCTGAGGTATGCTAGACCCCCAGATAATAGTGATTGATATGATTTTTGAGGTCCATTTCTTTCGAGTAGGAGGCTCAAGTTCAACAAACCTTCTAGGGTTTGGGGCAGACCTAAAGACTCTTTCAAATTTTGCTGGGGAGAAAGACCCAATCCTGCTGAAGGCTTGACCCTTAAAACTATAACTCAGGGAACCCTCAGGAGGTGTAAAATTGGAATCTCTAGAGGGGGATGAGTTCAAGCCCTCCTTCTAGAGCCAGTTTCTGTTGACGGGGTTTTGCTGACCAAGTCCGCCAACAGTCATAAGTTGTCACCGGGTATTGGAGGTACCGGCCAACTATGCCTACAAAGGTTGTCTAGGGAAATTAGATCCCCTGGGCCTTCAAGCACCTGGATGTCGGGTCACGACGGTGTGCGGCTCGGTTGGGAGAAGTGACTATTTTTGAGGGGGATAGTTAGTTTCTTCAACTCGTTCCCTCTGGAGATTCAATACGGTAAGGTTTTCCCTAGCAGTCTACACTTAGCAAATAAAAATGAAAAAAGATCCTGCAGGGTTAGAACCACTTCATCTAACTATAGTCATGTTTGAATGTCTAGAACATCAATAATACTCTGACATACTACACCAAATACCAGAGAAATACCCAACCATCAGCTAGTGTTTTATCAGTAGCAAGGGAAAGAGGTCGTTAATCTATTTTAACATATCAGAGTAGAAGACATAAAGAACATAAAACATGAAATACCATTAACTCAGAAGCAGGAATGCCAACAAAATCATTGCAAAGAATTCTTCTTTTTTCATTAATGTCTCTTCCAGCAAGCACTGGTGTGTGATACAATGGTGGCTCTAGGGGAGCATCTAACTATTGAAAACAGAACAATGGAGCATTGAGCTCTGCAACTAAAATGAGAAATCACTTTTCTATTACTATGGACAACAAAATCATCAATTTTTCCGACCCTTGGAAATGGGCTGGTCTGGCTATTTATACAACTATCTTCTAACCCTAACCCTCTTTTACATCATGTTTCAATAAAAATATAATATCCAGGGGCTGGTACTACCTACGCCACCCTAAAAAAGACCTTTGAGATGGAATAGGCCTGCCATGTCAGAAGAATGAGACAAGAATATACAGCAGAAGAATCAACCTTGAGAAGAGAGTCAGGAAGGAGAAAGAAGAAAGTAGGTCCCCCATGGATCGAGCCTACATGCCTCATAAATGGGAAATGCAGTGCCCTGTCTCCAATGCACTAGGTGTACCTCTAAGCGGTGCCTCGAGAAGACCATCCTGTCAGAAGACCAACTATTGAGTCGACACCTCCTTGATGTAGCCAACCACCTTCTGACAGCCTTTATTAACCGCTTCTAAAAGTGACTGATTGGCCTCAGAGACGGGGACACGGGTCACTTAAAATAATACAAAATTTTAGATCTGGGACTCTGGGATCTAGGAACTTATGTCCCCAAAAGAATAAAGAATACCCAATGCTCGATTTTTCCCCGGCCTCTGGAGAAAGCTCAAGGTTGCTTATTATCATTGAAATCCTTGAGGTGATGGGAAATGCCATCCTCGTCAATATCTTTTAAGCTGGCCCTTTGGTACTTTGCCACTTCAATTTGTTCCCCCAGGTCTGGAACATTCTCTTTAAACTCATCAGCCATTTTTGCCGCGTCATGGCCACTAAGTACCATGCGAGTTAATTTTATCATCTAGGCCCCATCTATCCCCTCTGGGGATTGATACCGAGACTTCATTACCTCATCAAAACTTCCCAAAACTGAATCTTTGGGTGTACATGTATCTGTGCTGAGGGGATCAGCCCTAGAAGTCTTTATTACAAAAGACATATAAATTGAAAGAATATTTTACTGCATTAACCTTATCCTGCAGAGAACCTACCAGTTGCTTGATTACCTCCAATGTGAGGTCAAGTCTGGAGTGTTGGGTCCTCACAAAATAAAATAATTCATCCACCAGAATTTCAGATTTAGAAATCATATCCTCTCCCAGGCTAAGGAATTCTTCAAGCTCCACCTTCCATGTCTGGTAATTCTCAGTATCACCCTCCCACAGGTCAATGAGAGTCTCCGCCTAGTGTATAACATGCTGGGCCGTATATAAATCTAGGAGGGTGGATACTAGGAAACGCCGAGTGTTTCCTATCTGTAGGGAAACCCACTCGTACACTGCCTGGGCTTTCTTCTTTATTACTCACAGGGATTCTATGTCACTCTGCGGTAGATCTTCAGAGGTGGAGGCCTCCGGAGGAGCGGCATTGACAGGTCGAGCCAGCTCAGTGAGCAACCCCATAAGGCTTGCGTTCTTTGTCTTTTCTGCTTTGAGCCTCTGGGCTTCTTTCTCATAATGGGCCTCCACCGCCCTTGCTGCCTCCTTCAGCAAATCTACCTCGCCCTGCTTTCCCCTTTTACCCAATGATACCTCTGCAACTTTATAATCTCTGGGTTCCGCGGTTGCTTCATCAGCGCCTGGGGGAGGTGTTTCCACAATGGCAACTGTTTCTCCACCCAGCCTAGTTCAAAGAGTATGAACTGTCCGGGCTATCTTGGCCTTTGGCGGGGCCTGGACTTGGGCCATCATTTCGGATAGGGAGAGAGGAGTTATGGGAATGGACTGAGCTTTTCTTTTTCTTCTCTCTATCAGCCACTAAGGCGGTAGGGGTGGCCTTCCTACCAGAATTTGTTCCCTTGATTCTTCCCCAGTGTCCTGCGGCTATTACTCCTTAGTGGCGTGGACCTCATCCATCCCTCTCCCTGCATCTACTTCTTCTGTAGCAACATTTTTCTCATCAACCTCCATCTCCTCAGCCTTTTTCTCTGTATCTATTACTTTGTCTGGACTTTGGTAGGATTCCTCGAGGATTTCTTCTTCATGCAGCTCTTCCTCCTACTCCTCTTCTACTGTCGGGGCTTCTTCCTCTCCTGGTACATCTTTTGGCAATAGGGGAGGTGTTGGGCTGAGATTTAGAGTTTGGGCCGCGGTAATCACCTGCCCAAAGGTTGCTCCCGGGAGTGGCCCCTAAAACATGGCGGCTGGGGTTACGGTTATTCCTGAAGGTCCTGTTCCCCCAGTAGATGCCATTTGTTCACCTTGCCTTTGTTGGTCCACTCCCAGACCCTTCATCGCTTGAGCCCAGGAGGTAATCTCCAGCTCTGGCTCTTTCCCTTCTACCTACTTTTCTTGTTCTTGTGCAGGCTCTTGCTCAGTAGCTTCTTGCTCTGCAGCCTCTTGTTCTGCCCCCGGGACTTCTGTCCCTACTTGTCTGTTGTCCTCCTGTGAGTTTCCAAACTCATCGGCTACAAAGACATCATCAAATTCCTCTTGCGGAGGGGGACTGGCCGGGGCTTCTGCAGGCTCTATTTCCTTCTCTGGCTATGGGGAACTAAAAGAGAGGATTTCCACTTGTTGGGCCTGAGATGTTCCCAACCCTAGCTCTGTCTTAGGATTTTTGTGGAGCCTTTTCTTTCTCTGGGTTACCAAGGGTGGCCCCGCATCTCTTATTACTGCCACTTCCATGGGATCCACCCCCATTTCCTTTACCATTAAGGCTGCCAGTGACGGGGAGGAAGAGGGGCGAATTGGCCCGGCCATGAGCGGTGGAGTGGCCAGTCGTGTTATTAATTTTTCCCTCATCTACTGGGAGGCTGCCACTGATTGTTTTATCTATTCCTTGATGGTGACTTCTTGCGTAAGAGGGGTTGTACCTATCTCTTTACCTTTATCATCTCTCTGCGAAGAAGTCCCAGCCCCCGGAGTCAATTTTGGTGCCGGCTGGGCCGCTCGGCAGGTACTTTCGGGGCACACCTTCTTGAAATAGGTGTGGCTTCGTTCAACCACCTCTTGAGTGAAGTCCTCAATTGTGGGCCCTTCCTAGGCATCCCACTTTACTGGTGGAAGATTCCTTGTGTCGATCCCCTTTTCCTTGTACTCAGGATCGGTAGTGGGGGCGGCATCTGAGAAGTCTGCCAGGAACCTCCGGAGCTTCAACTTTTGCATCATGTCGGCCATCATTCTGATGTAGTGCCTACTCTGCACCTCCACATCATCCTGGCAATCTGCTTAGAAATCCTCCATATGGATGTGATGGGGCTTTGAAACCCGAGGCATTGCCGTTGCAATCTTTCCATGCGGATCAAAAATTTTATGCGCCAAATAAAACTCTCCCAAGTTGTAACTTTTTAATTCATTGTCCACCTCCTTTGCGGCAACCAGGTTGCATGTGTAGTTCCCACAGGTGATTGGGAGTGGAATGTTGGGTATCTATTTCAAGGCAAAGAGGGCATGCACCTCTATTATTTTCCTGCAGTATTCCAAGAGCACGATCTTGTCCCCACAGTGTTTGGGAAACAAGCAGGGTTTCTCAGAGAAGCCGGTGACCCTAATGTAGGTGTGTTGTTGGAACTTAATGTAATAATGTCCATAACTATGGACCAAATTCATCACCTCTGAGGACAGGCAGTATCCGGCGTCCCGGGAAGGTGTAACCAGATGATAATAAATGAACGCATCATTTACCCGGCAAAAACCAGGGAAGCTGGCCTCCCATTGAACTTGTGGGAAATGGTCCCACGGAACCTTTTGTCCCAGGCCAATCCTGAGCACACCATCTATAAGTAGGCCATGGGTGTGGGGCCTCTGCTGCGCTAGGGCCCATAAAACGTAGGAAGACATGTAAAATTTCTTCTTCTTGTTTAGTTGTAGGAACTGGGAGTCGACATGGTTGGAAATTATTGTTGCCCAGTCGAAGTATCCTCCCTTGGTCGAGATGCCGAGGAGGAAATAATACATCTATTTAGAAAACTCTTGAGCGGAGGGCTACCCAAGGACCCGAGCCAATGCTATCATTCCCATCTGAATGCTCTTTTTGAATTCGGAGTGGGGAATCTCTATCTTCATTCTTTTTGGGTCCCTCTTTGGAGCCTTGAGCCAATGGGTTTTCATATATACCCGGCCGAAATCCTCCAGCTGTGTGAATTGGGCCAAGGAATCAGTCCTTGTAACCACTAAGCCCTTATCGAATTGTGGGATTCCCAGTCCTGCCTAGAATGTGAGTGGGTCAAGGGATACTAGAGGAGTAGGGTATCTGATTGGTTCTGCGGCCACGAGCATAACATCCTGAACAGAAGAGTTGTAGTTGGTGGCCAGTGTCAAGATGAGCTCCAGAGATTGCATGGAGCACGGGAAACAAGCCGCCTTGAGGATTCCGGAGTCCCCGACATTGATTGCTAGCTGATCTCCAGCCTGTCGCTGGATGTACATTATTTTTACCAAGGCCTACATCTCTGGCCATGTTTCGACGCTGGTGTCGGTGATAAGTTTGACTTTGGATTTGATCTTTGAGCCCATAATGACATTGTCCTGCACGAACTTCATAGTCAAGGGCATCTTTTCCAGGGCCTTCTCCATTTTAGATTTTACTGCCGCCCTGGTGGCCACCGCAGAAGGTAGCTCTGGACTTCCAGGTGGAGATGATGCAGATGCTTCAGACATGTCCGGGAAATAGACTTCGAAAACCTTCAAGGCAAAGCAACCGTCAGAACATATTAATCAAAACAAATATTCTAGAGTCCATAGATCTTACCACCGTGATGCTTGCTTTTCTTGAAAACTTAGTTTCATTCAAAGATAACCGAAAATCAAACTCATCACATAAACTTAAGATTTTATTAAACATCCGGGTCCGGGGATTTTATCACACTCGGTAAGGACACAGGATGGATGAGGGTAGGAGACCCGGAGCCTAGAGAAGTAACCATTGGTGAGGATATGTAAAAAGGTAAGTCATCAAGCCCACGTGGGCGCCATGTGCGTAAGTATTAAATGGAAGTTATGGTGATGACGGCAGAGCCAACTGTCTGAACACGCGAAAAGTGAAGGCTACTTGGCTGGAATTGATTATGTGCATGGGACATAAATGAGGGTCTGACTGGTTTTATGGAAGAGAGAGAAAAATGCCTGTTTGAAACTGGTTGAGAGCCAAGTTTCAAACAGGTGGTTTTCTGCCCGAAATGAGTTCATGGGTGGAAAACTAGCAATACAGGTGACTCGACCACCTTGTCAAGCCACCTGAAAGGATATACATGAAGGCTGAAGGATATATACATGGGATGGGGGGATATATACACCAAATATACACAAATATACAATGTAGAATGACATCCATAAGAAACTAGGCAAGGGAGAGTATATACATCTATCTGCAAAATCTACATACTGACTACTTCTACGCAAAGGGTGGACAACCCTCTAGCAGAGCCGACCCACCAGCGGGCAGAAAAACTAGAAAATAGGAAAAAAACAAAATAGAAAGATGACAAACAAACAAACAATGAAAGAAACACCAAACAAACCAGAAGAAAATAGAAAGGCGGGAACAGATATACCAACCTGAGAATGCCGAAAGTTGGAGGAAAGGAGTTACCACGAGAGCTCTGCAACAGCTTTAGTTGTCAAACGGTCACAATCGCCACCACGAAGCACTCACAATCACCTGAAAATGACTGGAAGTGTTAAGCACTGATTATCACTAACTCTCTGCAAATTGCTCTGTTAATCACTCTAAAATCGCTCCAAGTGCTCGAAAGTTTTAATCGTGGTAAATGTGAAAGTGACAAATAAGTTCTATTTATACCCGTGGTAAAAAGGATAATCCACCTCCTTCCAGAAATCTCTGGATAAGAAAACCTCCGGACCCCAGGCTCGGGGATTCCTCACGATGACACCCCTAAGAACATCGTGGTGAAGAATCTCAGCGTCCGGAGTTCAACTCCCAATGAAGAACAACCTCTGGGACCGGAGTCCCAGAGATGGAAACCAAACAAATAAAACTCAACGATGGGGAAGAAAACCCCAGAGAAAGAAAACAAAAGGGACAAAGACAAGGCAAAGCCGCAAGAAAAAATAAACAAAAGAAAAAGGAGGACCCAACATTTTGCACACAAAATGTAGGGACGGGGATGCAGGGAATAACACTTCCCAATTCAAGTCACCACTAATCGCGATCACTCTCACAGGAATAATATTCATCTAATAAGACAAGAAAGACAAAATCTAGACTTTTAGAAAGAAGAAGCAAATCACCCAAAAAGCATGCAAAAAAAATAGCAATTATGATACATCACCTCTCTGTAGTGGCCACCAAAAGTAATGACGTGTTTACCCGTCCTCAACATTTCCATTATTATTATAAAATATTCCCTCTTTACTATTAGTCTTGTCAAAATTAATAAGACTAATATCCTCCACGTTAAGGTTCGTTATGTTGTTCCAAGACATGAGAGATTCAAGAGAAACCCCTTTATTAGTGAACACATCAACAACTTTATTTGACTCATGAAAGGCATGAGAAATATAGGAATGATTAAAGGACACCACAATACCTTAGCTTTATCAATCACATTCTCTATAGACCAAGAAACTTTGGATTTTCCTTTAAGGTAGTTTATAATATACAGCGAGTCACCTTCCAACAAAACATTAGGATAGTTTAAATGTTTGGCTCGGGATAGAGAGTAAAAGTCCCCAAGAGCCTCATCCATATGATTAGATTTGTAACCAATAGGAACATGATTGTTCATAATGAATTTACCTCTAAAATACATAATGACACCCCCACAGCGAGCTTTACCTAGCTTTCCTTTGGTAGCACCATCAAAGTTAATTTTAACCCAACCCTCGGGGGACTAACCAGTAGAAATTTCCCCTATTTTGTTTCTTGTCATCTTTTAATCTAATATTCCAGTAATCAACTTCCATCCCCAAGCTCTTACTTAATTTATTATGCATAAAAATGATTTTCTTAGTTATTTTGGATAAAGATGCTTTGCTTAGTGTTTAAGCTAATTACGGAATATCTCTATTTTTTATGTTTTATTCTTTTTGTTTCCTTTGCATTTTCCTTTGGGGCCCGTTTGGCAGCAGGAATTGGACCGGAATTGGCATTATCTAATTCTGGATAATGCCAAATTCCATGTTTGGGTCCATGAATAAAAATGGAATTGGAATTCCAAAATTCCCATTTTGCCTCTAAAATGAGAATATCATCTTCCACCTAAATAGGTGGAATTGGAATATCAAATTCCAATTCCATTTTTATTTAATTCAAATTAACCAAAATGTGATTCTTGTCGGGTCCACGTCTGTGAGTACAAATGCATCGCAGTCTGGGTAATTGTCATTTTTGACAGTTTGCATCGCAGTTTGGTTTTTGCTAGGGTTCCACCGGAAGGAAGTTTGCCCATTTTATCCATCGTTGCCTGTTTTATCAATCGTTACCAAGTTTGGTCCAGGCTGAGAGCGAAGGTGAAGGTTGCCCGATTGTATCACAGTCTATACTCGGTGTTGGCTGAGAGGTAAGCGTGTTTGTTAATTGATTGGAGCCTCTATATTTCCTACACTCTTTTCTTCAAATTAAAACACAGAGTAACACCTTCCATTATTCGAAGTTGTATGTTAATTGACTTGGCAAATCATCAACTGAACTAGGGCTAAATGGCTGAAATCCACGGAAGTTGACAAGATTTTCTAACCCATCTAACTCCCAAAAATATGGTTGTTCCAGCCATGAATATTTTAATAAACCCAGACGCAACCATTTGAACCCCTATCATTACTGAATAAAATAATGCTCAGCGTAGATATCAGAGTTTTAGGGTTTAGGATTGTAAATAGATAAAAAAAACATTTCTTTGTATTTGGTAGTTCCTCTTACTGGTTCATCAACATCGGCAGCAACAACCCTTTGAAGTTGGTGAAGCATGGACTCCCACTCCCTTGGCATTCTAGACTTCCCCAGAGATGTGGATATTGTTTTGATTACCAGTGGCAAATTTCCACACTGCTTTACAATCTGGCAACCCACCTCTTCTAGATCCTGTGAGGGATGTCTTCCTTCCTCAAATGCATATGCACAAAACAGCCTCCAACTCTCTTCATCAGACAAATATTGCATCTCATACACTTCAGATTTCCAATTTGCACAAACCTCTCTGCTTCTTGTACTCACCACAATTTTGCATGGGTCATTCTGTCCACCTGGGAGGCCAAGTCTGGCTAACAAATCATCTTCTCTACCAGCCCTCCACACATCATCTAACACCACCAAACACCTCTTCCCTTGCTAATACCTCCTCACCTATTTCACTATTATGTAGTTGCTAAAGTAAAAAAAAGATTGCGCCTTATTTCGCCAGATAAAATTTATAGAGAAAAACATGTTTACAACTTTCATTTAAGAAGATGTCACTTTTTTGAGCATACAATGTGCTTCTAGATGCTGTGTCTATTCATCAAGTCATAATTTATTTTGCATATTGTGTATAGAGTTCCTTATAACAGTAGTTATGCCTCAAACTATTCATGGCCCAACTTTTGAACTATTTAAACATGTTTGTCTTTGAGGATTGTTAGTTCTTTTGCAGATAGCTACCTTCACTCTTCATCTTGTGTGCTTTTTCCTTGTTAGCATTTCTTGATGTTCTTTGTATTGATAGGTTCTAATGGATGGAAAGATAGTGCACTTGTTTATGGCTTCGTTCTAGGGATATGTTGTCACATAATAGGTCTTGTTTATGGTTTGTTTCTCTGGATCTGTTGTCACATAATAGGTTCACTCAAACTTGAGTGCCAATGAGCTCCTTTTCTGAGTGTTATAACCCTTCTCTGTTTTTATTTTAAGTTTCCATCCTTCCTATTGCAATCTAATTCCCTTTGCAATTTGATAAGCTTTCTTTATTTTCCACATGTTAATTGTTTTTACTGTGTTGAGGATTTTGCATAAGGATTCTTTAGTCTTTTGTCGGATTGTATATGTTGTTTTAAAAAGTTTTCTGGTTTAGATAGAAGGATTTTCCTAGTCTCCTCTGGGCTGAACAACATGAAAATGTTTTGTCATGGTCATTTGATAGATTTCCAAGCTTAAAGCTACATAGAATATTTTGGTGTGCTTAGGCTATCTCATGGTGCTTCATGCACAATTGAGGTATTCAACATGTTAAACTTATTATACTTCCATAGTCCATGAATAATAGCTTGAATAGTTTCTGTATTCAACTATGTATATATTTTGTGCATCAACTTTTTGGATCACACTCCATAGAAGTCAACAAGATTTTCTAACCCATCTAACTCTCAAAAATATGGTTGTTCCAGCCATGAATATTTTAATAAATCCAGACGCAACCATTTGAACCCCTATCATTACTGAATAAAACAATGCTCAGCATAGATATCAGAGTTTTAGGGTTTAGGATTGTAAATAGATTAAAAAAACATTTATTCATATTTGGTAGTTCCTCTTACTGGTTCATCAACATCAGCAGCAACAACCCTTTGAAGTTGGTGAAGCATGGACTCCCACTCCCTTGGCATTCTGGACTTCACCAGAGATGTGGATATTGTTTTCATTGCCAGTGGCAAATTTCCACACTGCTTTACAATCTGGCGACCCACCTCTTCCAGATGCTGTGAGGGATGTCTTCCTTCCTCAAATGCATATGCACAAAATAGCCTCCAACTCTCTTCATCGGACAAATATTGCATCTCATACACTTTAGCTTTCCAATTTGCACAAACCTCTCTGCTTCTTGTACTCACCACAATTTTGCATGGGTTATTCTGTCCACCTGGGAGGCCAAGTCTGGCTAACAAATCATCTTCTCCGCCAGCCCTCCACACATCATCTAACACCACCAAACACCTCTTCCCTTGCTAATACCTCCTCACCTATTTCACTATTCTATATTTGCTGACTTAAATCTTTATCTATCTGAAAGATTACATTCTTCTGTAATTTGGAAATAGAATATGACTGAGAAATTGAAAGCCATATAGATTTCTCATACCTCTCATTTATGTGGTTATAAACATGCTAAATATAATGGGTCTTGCCCATGTCCCCCATCCCAACTACTGCAATAATTGGAAAAGCTGGGTTGTCCAACAATCTGAGGATGTCATCAACTTTGGATTGTATTCCTACTGAGTGTGGATCTCTGGGTAGAGCACTAGATCTCTTCCACTCTTCACTTTGAGATGTACGCGACAACGCTTCATTTGTAGAAGCAACTTGATGCAATAGGTTCAGCTTGCTACCATCTTCAAGAATAGATCTGATGCGGTCCTTTAAGTAGGTTGTAGGAATGTTTGGTCTAGGTAAAGCATTTGGCTTGCTACTTAGA
>MU214100.1:12602-39299 GCA_018584345.1 Thuja plicata | reverse complement strand
AAAACAACACATTGGTGGATGGAGAACTATTTGGGATGATCAAAATTGTACAGAGGAAAATGAAGGAAAGAGTCAAAGAATAGTTGGTTGACAGATACAAGGATACAATCTATTTCATGGTTGCAACTGATTGTGTATGTTTTGAGGCAGTTGTACTAAGGAAGAAATGATATTACCCTATGTGCTATGAAGTCAGTTCAGAAGTTCTACTTATGCAAGTAGAACATGTTTTGGCATCTGAAGTTGATACATCTAAGGAGAGATGGGGAACCTATGAGGAGAAATCAAAAAATATTAGAGAAGAGAAGAATATATCATCAAGGAAGAGAAGAGTAGAAAATATAATTGATGACTATGTAGCTAAGGAAATAATAACCAAAGAGGAAATGAAAGAAGTGAGGAAGAAGATAGGAGAGAGATATTTTGGATCTGCAAGCACTGTTACTACAACCCTTCCACCTCTAAAAGTTGTGTAGGTAGTTATTCCACTTTCTACAATGATAGATGTAACCACACCCTCACCACCATAGAAGACATCATAGGAAGAGACAACAAAGCTTTTACCTCGAAGAAACACAAGGTCCACTAAACTGGACTCACCTCCTAAGAAACATAGGACAGAAGGAGAAGAGAAGAAAGTTGAAAAAGAGACCACCAATGTAAGACAACTATGGAAGTCGGATATGAAAATGTTAGAGAAAATGGTTATTAAGAAAGTAAAGCTTGTTTCATTAGATAAATACTATGACAAGTATGAGGCATCTCTAATTGAGGACATAGTGATTAATCATTTACTTGTTTTCAAGAAGAACCTATTAGAGATGGAGAGCATTATACCTGAGAAATTGTATGGTAAACTGGAGATTAGAAAACAAGTTGCACATATAGAAGATGAGGCAATTAAGAGTCAATATATTGAGGATATATTGCCAATAATTTCTATACATGAGAGAGAGAGAGAGAGAGAGAGAGAGAGAGAGAGAGAGAATACTTGAGGAACTCAAATCTTTGTTGAGAACTAAAGAAAGATTAGTGAAAATTATGGGAAAACAATCTGATGAAGTCATAGAGGATACTCAAAAGGCAATAGATCAGATAATTATGAGAAATATTCCTAAGAAAAATTCACCTCCTTAACCTACTATGCCTACACCTATAGGAATTGGAGAGAACTCTAAGACAGTTGAGGAAAATGTTGAGAAAAGCAAAGTGAGTACTGAAAACAACTAGATTTCTTTGCCGTTGGCGTGCCTATGACCCTTGACAACTCACTTGATGAAAAAGACCCATTTGAAGGAAAAATTGATAATACAATGGCAGATGAAAAAGAAGGACATAAAGAGGAAGAGAAGAAAGAATAATCAGACCAAAGAAAGGAGATAGATACAACAAAAGGAGAATAGGAAAGAGTTGAAGTAAAGCATGAAATTGACACATCCACTATTCTATTGTTGGTAAGAAAGGATAAGTCTATAAGAAAAAATGTTGACAATATGGATGAGCATTAAGTGATGAGACTATCCTTTATCACATTAATAAAGGAAAAAGAAAGATCTGAGTAGAAAGGAGACAAATAGGATAAGGTAATTACTAGAGCACTTGACACTATGAATAGAGTACTTCGAGTGCCTATTGTTTTTCAAGGAAAAGATGATGTAGAGAATCTAAATATGGCACTAGATGATTTTTATAGTCACTGTGAGTCCTTAGTGAAGATTTCTGAAGAGAAGGCAAAGAAAAGATATCGAGAGAAGAAGTTGAATGAAGTATGCTGGTCTATTTCATGGGACTTGGGCATTCTGAGATTTTCTACATCAAAGGCCAAAAGTTGTGTCACACATAGAAGGATGTTATACATCTATTGTATGAACCCTATTAGATACATTCAGAATATTGAAGACATTATGGAAAAGGAAAGGGATACTGTGGATAGCATGATGGACGGTTGTGAGACCTCCTCACAATCTGTATTGGACATGGATAGAGAGGTATCAAAATTTTTTGATAAGTTGAATGTCTTGGATATAGAAAAAGGGAGAGTAATGACAAGATTTGGTTTGCTAAAGAGTATAATCACTCCCAAGCTATCAATTCTTGAATTTCATCTATCTGATATGGTGAAGACTACAGATTGATTTACCAATTCTATGCCCATGGAGTTGAAAGTAGTAGAGACTTCATCCTATGCATTGAATGGACTGATACATATTAGTAAATTGTTGATAGACTCATGGAATGAAGAAGTGAAGATCTTGGAAGATTCTTTTCAAGATGTTCTAAAACTAGTGAGCAAGCACTGAATTCTACATTTTTTTTTTTTTAAATTTTGGGTACACCTTTGCCATTGTTGTCAAAAGGGGGGAAGAGAAGAAAGACGAGAAAAGAAGAAGAGAACAACAAAAATTCATTAGAGGAAAAGTGGTGCAGGACCACCCCCAAATTCATCCACCATAAGAACATGAGAGGACCCAAGATCAAAGGGTTAGGTTACTAATTGGATCTAGGATCCAATGTTTTCAACACAGTCCTATTTGTAAGACAAGGGGACGCTAGGCGATGTTATAAACCTAGTTGTCTACCTTAGTCATTTTGGACAATTTTTGGGTAGATTTGGCTAGAGTAGTCTAGGAAAAATAATGAAGGTTGAAAATGTCCATTTAACCTTTCTAAGGTCTTTAGTGGAGTCTAAACACAAAATGTTACAAGTTAAGTAACATTAGACATCTTTTGTAAAAAGTTGTCGAATGTTGTCAATGTTGCATAATGCAACTTTTTCTCAAAAAGTGCAACTTTTGAATCCCAATGTTAACAACCACTTTTTTAATTGGATCTGTTTGGGAATTGTATGAAAAGGTTGAAAAACCTTACTCCAAGGTTTGAGTGAATCTATTGTAAAGTTTCATATTCAAATCAATAAAATCAATTTTTTTTCCTGTAAATTCAACTATATTCTAAATTGTACGGATCTTTACGGATCCAAATCCAACATTGAAGAATTCTAAAATTTAGTCTGGTGTCTTATGAGAAGTTTTCAAGTGGTATAAAGGTTTTAAGTGGAGTGGATTGAAAGAAATCCAAGTTTGATTAGCCACTGGTTGCAGGAAGGCCCTAACTAGGGTTTCGAGACAAATTTCATCTTTCCTAGAGATTCCACCATGGGAAAAATATAATCCTTGGTGGAAAGAAAGGAGGGAGGATGTACTTTAATATTTTTTGTCTCAGATCAAGAGGCAGTCAATGTAGAGAGAAAAATTTAAGCCCTCTGGACAGGCATCTAGATGTGACTGTCCATAATTTTGTTTTTGAAACACAACTTGGCCTAGGGGTGGAATGAAGACCTAAATCCTTGGATTTAGTACTTTGGTATGATCCTACAAGTATTAAAATTTAATTTATTGGAACATGGATCTAATTTGAGGCACTTTATTTGTAAAGGAGACCTAATTGCCCAATTAGGAATAGGAGGAAATTTTGAGCAACAGGAGGTAGGAAATTAGTCAAGAGTCATAACTTGGAGGGTGTTGTTGGTGAGTGGATTGAAGCATTTGAGGGTGGTCAAGACTTAATTTTGTGGAATTCCATTTCACTTTCCTTCATTAATCGATTTTTTCTCCTTGTAGCCCTATATAGGCTTTGGTGTCTAAATTGTGTCTCAGAGTTATTTGTGTGTGATTTGTCTTGTATTGCTTCTAAGAAAGATGTCTAACTTTTGTAGGACCCCAGTTCCATCCCTGAATTAATTGGTTCTAGTTGTGACCTAAGAGTACCTTAATGGTATTAAAGGCTAGGAATTGAATCCAGTCTTGTATGTGTTGGTTTTGGGAATTCTAACAGAGCCCTAGATTATATGGTGAATAGAAGGTGTCTTGAACTTTTCAGTGATTGTTTGATATAGTTTTGGGCTCTGATCCAAGTGGTATTAGAGAAATTAGGAGATATTTGGAGGAAGAAAATTTTTAACCATGTCAGATGGTGGAGAAGACAATGAACTTCCAAATAGGATGGTCAATGTAGAACTAGTGAGAGTGGTGAAAGAACATGATTTAGAAAGGAAATTGATGGGGGAGGAAATGTAAAGGCTTAAGAAGAAGTTAGGAGAGGTAGTAGTGGAAACTCTTGATTTGAAAAGGAGGGGACTGAAGAAGAAGCCCCTTTGCAAGAGGATGAATAAGAATTCCCTGTAGAATAGAGGCTACGCTTGAAGACTTTGAAATCCATGGAGAGAAGGACCATGGATAGTAAGCCTTATCTACATGTATACAGTGAAAAGATGGATCCATAAGAAGTCATTGATTGGGTTGATGCACTCAATAGTTTCTTTGACTATGAGGATATTCTAGAGCATCAAAGAGTTTAGATAGAAAAGTCCAAGTTGAAGGGATCTGCCCTAACTTGGTGGAACTTCACTCAAGAAGAGAGGGTAAAGATGGATAAGAATCTAGTAGGATCATGAAAGGATATGGTGACCTTTGTGAAGGAAGCCTATGTGCCTGAAGACTATGAAGTTCAAATTCATAGGAAGAGACAAATTTTAAGGAAAAAGGAGATGGACATCTCAAGCTATATTGAAGAATTTCGTAAATTTACCATGAAGTCTAGGTTAGTGGAACCAGAGAGTGTCAAACTTGCTAGGTATATGCAAGGGATAAGGATAAACATTCAAGATGAACCAAGTTTATGTTCTCCTACTACTGTCCAGAAAAGATATTAATTAGCATTAAAAATTGAGAAAAAACTCAAGAGATGGAAAGAGAAAAGTGGAAGAGGCTAGAGAGACTTTGGAAATAGAGGAAGAGGAACAAACAGTGGGAAAGGACAAACTCCTATGAACTTTGGAGAAACCAACAAGAGAACTCTTTTGGAGAAATTAGTTCTAGAGGATCGTATAGGGGGAGAAGAGGAGACTCAAGGAGAGGGTTTGGAGGGAGAATTTTAGGACCTCTAAGGTGTTAAAGATGTAACTAACCAGGGAAATTAGCATCCAAGTGTCCAGAGAAGGAAAGTAATTAGGCAGAGAAGGGAAAACATAGTTAAGGAAGAAGAGAACCAAGGAGATAATATACATAGAACTTATGCACCACCTGAGGAAAAAGAAGTCCTCATGATGAGGAGGAAATTATTGAAGGCTTGAAGCACTCAAGAACCCCCTCAGAGGAAGAGTTTATTCAGAAGCACCTGCAAGATTGGAGACAATGTGTGCAAGATGGTGATAGACAATGGGTCTACAAACAAATTAGTGTCTGAAGAAGAAGTGAAGAAGCTGAAGCTAAGAAGGTTGCCACATCCAAACCCTTACAAGGTTTCATGTCTCAATAAGAACCAATAGACTATCATAGAGGAGCAAGCATGGGTGGAGTTCCAACTTGGAAAATAAAAAGACAAAGTTCTCTATGACATTGTTCCCATAGATGCCTATCGCTTGCTACTTGGGAGACCTTGGCAATATGATGTGGAGGCTCACCAAGGTGGAAGGTTTAAAACCTATGAAATCAACTAAAAAGGAGAAAAGGTAACTTTCTTACCCATGTCTGATACTGCAAAAGAGAAAAAATATCCTAAATTTTTATTTGTAGGTGAAAAAGAGTTTTTGAAAACTTTGAAAGAAGACCAGACCCCTTTCTATGCCCTAGTCATTTTACCTAAGGATGATAGACCTAAGAAGGTTGAGAAAAATTAAAACCCCTGAGAATAGTAGGCCCTATAGAAGTAGCAAACCTACTTGAACAGTACAAAGACATTGTGACCAAGGATTTTGCTAATGAATTACCCCAATTAGAGATATAAGCCACAATATAGACTTGATTCCAAGAGAAGTTATACCAAACAAAGAAGCATATAAGTTGACCCTAGAGAATAATAAGGAGATGGAAAAATAGATCCAATAGCTCCTAGATAAGGGATTGATAACCAAAAGTCAAAGTCCTTGTGCAGTACCTTCTCTTTTGGATCCTAAGAAGGAAGGCACATGGAGATTATGCGCCGATTCTAGAACAATAAATAGAATCACAATTAGGTATAGGTTTGATGACCTTATGTAAAGAAATATTTTCAATTAGTACCAAATCACTTAGTCATCATAGTGTTGACCGAGCCAGCAGTGCAAACCAAGCAGTTACAATGTAACCCGAGCAGTGGCAGTGTTGACCAAGCAGACAATGGTAACCAGTATTACCCAAGTGATTAGAGTAGCCTAAGTAAACTGAGTAGCCCAAGTGATAGAGTTTAGTATGTTTCTTGAGTGAAAGCATAATGCATGAGTGCCTGTATATAGCCCAAGTGGATCGCTGGACCCGAGTAATAGTTTTGGGCCGATTTAGTTTAAATTGTTAGATATTAATTTATCTTATGGAATCTGAATTACAGTTGCATTTGGTTGGGATAAGGTATAAATATAAAGTATTTTTTTTATCCAAATAAGAGTAAATATATGTGTAAGAGCATGTATGCGAATATGAAGTGGCAGATTTTTTAAGAGGCTACAACAGTATAAGGAACACCAGAGACTCATCCATCACAGTCAGGTGATTAGTTTATATCATTGGATATTATTCAACAATTCAGAGTTGCATTGAAGATCATCTACTGGTTCATCCTAACAGGTGCATCAGCAAAATCCTCTAACAAGGCGGACCTAAAAATCCTTTATAAATATCCTAAGAGAGTTGCATTACTTGATTGTATTGCACTAAATCCTTTCACAAGGTGGACCTAACAGTCCTTATTGCTCCTAATAGGGATGGCCATTAGAAGTGGTCAATTGTAAGCTTTAACAGGCTAAATTTATACTATAGTAATAAATATTGAGGGTACCATCCCCACCCTAGTTTTTCTTTCTATTTGGAAGGTTTCTGGGTAATTAAATATTGTGGATGTTTATTTCTTTTCATTTCATGCATGCAATCAAATTATACAATCTAATATTGGATTAAAAGGATTAAGTTATATTGGATCCTGATTCACCCCCCCCCCTCTCAGTCACCCTAACTCAAAATATTTCTAATAATGTTTCCTATGCCAAGGATAGATTATCTATTGGATCACTTAGGAGGTGCAAGGTACTTTTCCAAGGTTGATTTGAAAAGTGGCTACCACCAAATTAGGATCAGGGTTGGTGATGAGTAGAAAACTTCCTTCAAAACCAATGAAGGCTTGTATGAGTGGAGATTGCTACTCTTTGGCCTATAAAATTCTCCTATCACAATCATGAGGCTCATGAATGAAGTGATCAAACAATTCTTTGGAAAATTTTTCATAGTGAACCTTGATAACATTATTATTTTTAGCAAGAATAAGGAGGAAAATTTGGAACATCTTAACTTGGTCCTAAAGAGATTGCATGAAAAAAAAAGCTCTTTATAAATTTGGAGAAACATATTTTTATTAGGAAGAGCTTGTATAATTGGGATTTGTGATCTCAGGAGGGAACAACAAAATGGAACCTGAGAAGGTAGAAGCCATCTTGATTTTGCCTTCTCCTAGGACAATGACTAAAGTTAGGATTTTTCATGGGATTGCATCTTTTTACAGAAAGTTCATTAGGAATTTCAGTCAGTTGTGTGCTCCTATCCTTGAAACCATTAAGGACAGACAAAAGTGCAAGTGTTTGTGGAACAAATATGTAGAAGAAGCCTTCCAAATGATGAAGCAAAAGGTAATGGAGAAACCTGTCCTAGTGTTTCATGATTTTCAAAATATATTTACTATTGAATGTGATGCTTCTAACCTAGATATAGGGCTTTACTGAGCCAAGAAGGGAGGCCTATAGCCTTTTTTAGTGAGAAACTAAATGAAGAAAAGAGTTAATAGTCCTCTTATGACATGTAACTATATGCCTTAGTCCATTCGTTGAAGAAATGGAGGCACTACCTCCTGCCAAAAGAATTTGTTGTCTTCACACACAACCAAGCATTAAGTTTCTTAAACAATCAAGAGAAACTAAGCCAAAAACATATGAAATGGGTAGACTCAATACAAGCCTACACCTTTTCAATAAAAAAACAAGAAGGGAGTTGAAAATAAGGTGGCAGATGCATTGAGCAGAAGGACACTAGCAGTGCAATAAATCCAACTTAAAAGTTTAGGGATTGATTCATTCAAGGATATGTATAAAGATGATAATGATTTTAGTGCTATTTATAAAGTATGTTCTGAATTTTTTGAGGCTTATCATGTTGAGTATGCAGAGTACTTTATCTAAAATGGTCTACTACTCAAAGGACAACAGTTATGCATCCCAAAGTGCTCAATGAGGGAGAACATCATTAGAGAAAAGCATGCAAGAAGCATGAGTGTACATTTTGGCTTGGATAATACTTTAGAATAGGTGAGAATATTCTATTATTGGCCAAAGATTTAGATTGAAGAGAGGAATATTGTGGATACATGCGCAATTTTTCAAAGGGCCAAGGGTACATCTACAAATGCAGGGTTATACCAACCCCTACCTATTCCTTCAAGGCCTTGAGAGAGCTAAAACATGGAATTTGTGATGGAATTACCTAGAAAACAAAAAGGGTATGATAGAATCTATGTGGTAGTGGATAGGTTTAGTAAAATGGCCCACTTCATCCCTTGTAAAAGTACCAATGATGCATCATTTATTGCAAATTTACTCTTCAAATAAATTTTGAGGATACATGACTTGCCTCAAACCATTATGTCTGACAGAGATGTAAAGTTTATTGGTCACTTTTGAAGGACCTTATTGAAAAGTGTTAGGGACCAATCTAATTTTTAGTCCTTCCTACCATCTAAAAATAGATGATAAGACATAAGTTGTCAACAAGTCACTTGGCAATCTACTTAGGTGTTTGAAAAAATAGTATTGTGATAATTGGGATTTAGTCCTACCCCAAGCAGAGTTTTCTTTCAATGAATTAGTCAACACGAGCATAGGGAAGAGTCCCTTCTTGATTGTGTATGGGAAAAGTCCAAGAGGCATCTTGGAACTCAGAGAACTTCCACCAAATACTCCAGTCAGTGCTCATTGAGAAGAGTTTGTAGAGAGTGTGAAAGAAATTCATGACTCATTGAGATTGGCACTTGAGAAGAGTGCGAACAAGTATAAACAAGCCAAAGAAAAACATATGAAGGATGTCCAGTTGTAGTTTGGAGACTTGGTGTGGGAATATTTGAAAAATGAGATGATTCCTAAGGGAAAGAACACTAAACTACTCATGAAGAAAGTAGGACCTTGTCTATTGTTAAAGAAGTGTGGGTTGAATGCATATGAAATTGAAATACCCTCACACCTTGGTATCTCCCCTATATTTAATATTTGTGATCTAACCCCATATAATGGTGATGTGAATGTAGGTTCTGAAGTGCAGGTTGAAGAACTTGAAGAAGATGTTGCAAGGATACCCTCTCATGAACCAAAGAAGCTTGACAAGATCTTGGATACAAAGATCATCAAAAAAAAAAGGAAGAATGTTTATAAGAAATAATTTTTCAAGTGGCAAAAGGATTATTGAAGAAGAATTTGTATGGATGGATGAGAAAGAGATCTAGAGGCATGGCTCAAGTTTAGAAGACCTCATCTCAAGAGGACTTGAGATCAATTCACCCCAAGAGTATGGTGCAAGAGCACCCCCAAATTCATCCACCATAAGAACACTGGTGGACCCAAGATAAAAGAGTTAGGTTACTGGTTTGATCTAGGATCCAATGTTTTCAATAAAGTCATATTTGTAAGACAAAGGGGCACTAGGTGATGTTATAAACCTAGTTGTCTACCTTAGTCATTTTGGACAATTTTTGTGTAGATTGGGCTAGAGTATTCTAGGACACCTAATAAAGGTTGAAAATTTTCCATTTAACCTTTCTAAGGTCTTTAGTGGAGTATAAACACAAAACTTTGCAAGTTTAGTAATATTAGACATCTTTTGTAAAAAGTTGTCAAATGTTGTCAATGTTGCATAATGCAACTTTTTGTCAAAAAGTAAAAATTTTGAATCCCAATGTTCAACACCAATTTTCTCTATTGGAAATTTTTGGGAATTGTATGAAAAGGTTGAAAAAATTTACTCCAAGGTTGGAGTGACTCTATTGTAAAGTTTTAATATTCAAATATATAAAATCAATTGTTTTTTCCTATAAATTCAACTATATTCTAAATTGTATGGATCCCAATGCACCATTCAAGAATTTTTAAAGTTAGTTTGGTGTCTTATGATAATTTTTCAAGTGGAATGAAGGTTTGAAGTGGAGTGGATTGAAAGATGTCCAAGTTTGATTAGCCACTGGTTGCAGGAAGGCCCTAACTACGGTTTCGAGACAAATTTCCTCTTTCCCAGAGATTCCACCATTTGAAAAATCTAAGACTTGGTGGAAAGAAAGGAGGGAGGATGTACTTTAATATTTTTTTGGTCTCATATTAGGAGGTGGTAAATGGAGAGAGAAAACTTGAAACCCTCTAGAAAAGCATCTAGATGTGGTTGTCCAGAATTAGTTTTTTGAAGCACAACTCGACCTAGAAGTGGAATGAAGACCTAAATCCTTAGATTTAGTAGTTTGGTATGATCCTAAAATTATTCCAATTAGAATGATTGGAAGGTGAATTGAATTTGAGGCACTTTCTTTGGAAAAGAGACCTAATTGCCCAATTAGGCCTAGGAGGAAATTGTAAACAAGGGGAGTTAGGAGATTGGTCAAGAGTCCTAACTTGGTGATTTAGGAGCATCCTAGGGTAGTTGGAAATCCTACTCAACCAAAAAGATGTTTTATTTTTCTCTTTATTTTTTTCTCTATAGCTCAGGTTATGTCTCTCAGACATGCTTATTCTCTATTGCTCGAATTCTATTTCTCAAGCATGCTTCTTTGGTCGCTATGATGGTTTTGTGTTCACTGACGGGTTTCAGTTGCTGTGATGGTTCTATGTTCATCGATGGGTTTCAGTTGCTATGATGGTTCTATTTTCACTGATGGGTTTTGGTTGATTTGGTGGTTTTGTGTTCACCAACATGTTTCCTAATGTTTGGGTATATTCTTATCAACGGTTGCTGTTTTTCGATTATCATCTTCCTAAAATGTTTATCCTGATCTAGCCAACTTCTACATTTAATTTCTATTACTGAATTAATGTGGGGTATCTCATTGGGATCTACGTGGACCTAAATATGGGTCTCTCTTATGGTTTTGAGCACCAACTTCTTTTGTGGACCCTTTTATATATTTATTTCATTGTTCTTAGTTTTGGATCAGCTTTTGGTAGGGCTAGAAGAGTTGAAGCGAATAAGTGGAAGGATTGTAAGGTATTATAGATAGTTGTAAGTGGGTAGAAAGAGATTGCAGATTTCTTGGTGGCTTGTGAGAAAAAGTTCAGATCATGTTTCTTCCACTTAGTTATAGGATAGATAGTTAGATCCTGCGAGATCTTATTAAATTTTTTATGTAATTGGCCCTAATGAGGAAGGCCTTATAGCCTGAAATGTTGTATGTAATTTGATGATCTGAGAGAAAATAAAATTGATATGGATATATCTTGAGTTGTGTGTTATTCCATTATGTTATTCTTGTGTTGCTACAAGTTTTGATAGTCCATTCTTGGATCCTTTGAGCTTGACCTCATCAATTGGTATTAGAGAAAAGCTTGATCTAGTTCATTGGAGGTTAGGGTTTTTGAATATCTAGAGAGATTCCTCTGAGAAGATTGGACCCTAGGGAAATTGTAGATCTTTCTAAGGAGGTGGAAGCAAGGATAACATAAAGATTCAGATCTGAGATGGTAGAAATGAAGAATGAAATCATAGAAGGTATCAGAAACATTGGATTACAAAGAGGTCCTAGAATGAATGATGGTTATGAAGAAGCTGTTGAAGATTTTGAAGCTGCTAGATCTAGTGGAGATGATAGAACTAATCAGATGGTGAGATCTGGAGGAGGCAAACATGGTTAGTGGCAGAGGTCTGAAGCTTGATTGAATACAAGATATAAAATGGAGGTGTCCAATTTCTTAGGTACATTGAAGCCTGAGGATCTGATTGATTAGATTGGTGAGTTGGAAGACTACATTGAACTAGAAAACATTGAAGATCCACTTAGAGTAAAGTTTGCATAGACTAAGTTGAAAGGACATGATGTTCTATGGTGGAAATAATTGTAGAGGGACCGAGAAGAAGAAGGTGAGATGAAGATCAATCAATGGAGGTTGATGGTGGAAAAGCTAAAAGCTAAGTTCATTCCTGGTGACTATGAACTTGAATTGTTCAAGAAATTATAGAATCTGAAATAGAAGGAGATGACTATGGAAGATTATACCGAGGAGTTCTACAAGTTAACAATTTAGTTGGGGCATAGAGAACTTTCTAAGGAAAAAGAGGCAAGGTATGTTAATGGCCTGAGATTCAATATCCAATATGAGATTTGTATGTTGAAGATCGAATCTATGGAGGATGCTTATCAGTATGCACTAAAGGGAGAAGATAGGTTGAAAACAATACATTATGGTAATTCTCAAGGGAAAGAGAAACAAGAGCCATCGATAAAGGATAAACTAAAAGTTGAAGATGAACCAAAACCTATTGAGCTGAGGAGAAAGAAAGGTAGAGGTGTATTCATAGGTACTTGTTACAACTTTGGAGAAGAAGGATATCAGCCATTTGAATGTCCCCATGCATATAAGAAGGTTGGTAGTCACCAAAATGTTGTGGTAAATGAATTCATTAAGAATGAACTAAAAGGGGAAAGTGTGAATCTTTTGCTTAGGAGAACTTTTCTGCCCTCAAAGTAGACTGATTCTTGTCAGAGGAAGAATTTGTTCAGGACTATGGAAAGTCTGGTGGTAAAAGTTGTTAGATGATTGTTGATGGAGGAAGTACTGATAATCTAGTTGCTGAGGAGATGGTTTAGAAACTTGGTTTGAAGAGGTTAAGGCACCCTTGTCCTTATAGGATAAGCTGGTTATAAGATGGCCATGCAGTAGAGGTGAGAGAGTAGTGCATGGTTTGTTTTCACATTGGCACTTATAAATATGAAGTATTATGTGACATTGTGGAGATGAGTTATTGTCATGTTTTACTTGGAAGACCTTGGCATTATGATAGAGAGGCTATTCATGACTGTAAAAGAAATTAATTTAGTATATTGAAGGATAGGAAGAAGTCTATTCTCATTCCTTTAAAGGATTCAGAGCTTGGTAAGAGGAACTTGAGCATTGGTACCAGATCAAAAATGGTTGCAGTGGATGGTGTAGACATGAGTATGTAGAGATATGAAGATAAATCAGAAAGTGCTAGTGGTAAAGGGAAGTAGAAGAAGAACCAAGGGAAGAGTGTGTCAGTTGAGGAATTGAAGGGAAAGAACTAGTTTGGGATATGTGTGTTGAATCCCAATAGATGTTAATCCATCTTCTAAGAAAATATTTTCTTACCTAGGGTCTCTAATGCAGGAGCATCCTGGGGTAGTTGGCAATCCTTCTTAACCAAAAATATGTTTTCTTTTGTTCTTTAGTTTGTTCTCTATTGCTCTGGTTCTATCTCTTAGGCATGCTTGTTCTCTGCTTCTTGAGTACTATTTCTTGGGCATGCTTCTTTGGTCATTGTGATGGTTCTGTGTTTACCGATGGGTTTCAATTGTTGTGATGGTTCTATGTTCACTGACAGGTTTTGGTTGTCGTGATGGTTCTGTGTTCACTGACAGGTTTTGGTTGCTTTGGTGGTTTTGTGTTCACCAATGGGTTTCCTAATGTCTGCGTATGTTCTTACTAATGGTTGCTATTTTTTGGTGATCATCTTCCTGAAATGTTTATCCTGATTTGGCTTACTTCTACATTTAATTTCCATTGCTGAATTATTGTTGGGTCTCTCATTGGCATCTGTGTGGACCTAAATCTGGGTCTCTCTTATGATTTTGAGCACCGACTTCTTTGGTGGACCCTAGGAGGTCTAGAAAAGTTGAAGCAAATAAGTGGAAGGATTGTAAGCTATTGCAAATAGTTGTAAGTGGGTAGATAGAGATTGTAGATTGCTTGGTGGCTTGTGAGCACAAGTTCAGATCTGGTTTCTTCCACTTAGATATAGGATAGATAGTTGGATCCTTCAAGATATTATTAAATTGTTAACGTAATTGGCCCTAACCAGGAAGGCCTTACATCCCAGAATGTTGTATGTAATTTTATAGTCTGAGAGAAAATAAAATTGATATTGCTATATCTTGAGTTGTGTATTATTCCACTGTGTTATTATGGTGTTGCTGGAAGTTTGGATAGTCCATTCTTGGATCCTCCGAGCTTGACTACATCACTTGGAGGGTGTTGTTGGTGAGTGGATTAAAGCATTTGAGGGTGGTCAAGACTTACTTTTGTGTACTTCCATGTAATTTGCCTTCATTAATCCATGTTTGCTCCTTGTAGCCCTATATAGGCTTTGGTGTCTAAATTGTGTCTCAGAGTTATTTATGTGTAGGATTTGTCTTTTATTGCATCTAAAAAAGATGTCTAACCTTGTTAAAATCCCTGTTCCATCCTTGAATTGATTGGTTCTAGTTGTCACCTAAGAGTACCTTAAGGGTATACAAGGCTAGGAATTGAATCCAGTCATGTATGTGTGGGTTTTGGGAACTCTAACAGAGCCTTATATTGTATGGTGAATAGAAGGTGTCTTGAACCTTTGGGTGATTGTTTGATATAGTTTCAGGCTCTGCACCAAAAAGAGAAGAGAATAGTTATGTTCATTGGGACACTTATGTTGGAAAGATTGTTGGAAAGATTCAATGATAACAATTTTTGTTTTGTCATTTATGTCAAACCTTAACTCATGAGAATATTTCTATCTTTTTGAGTACCATATCTATTGATTGATGAAGAATATTTGAAGAAAAGGATAACAAGAAGATAGAGGGAAAAGGTTGAGTTATGGGTAAACAGAAGGGTACTTGATTATTTGGCACATTGACAAAGTTATATGTTGTTTATCTTTCACTGATAGTTTATTGAGAAGTTGATGCTGAGCAAAGCCAGTGATGAATGAGCACTGGTGAAATGTTGAGGAATGTAGAGATGACCAAGTGGAAGAACACAGTGTTGGCCAAGCAATAGTATTTTGGTAATTGATGAGATTTGAGATCTCTTGCCGACATAATTGAATTTATTGAAATATGTGAAGTTTATTATGGATAATTAATTTTGGTCCACATTAATTAAAAGCATGGTAAACCGTTATTAACACATGGATTCAATATTTAATTCATCATTGTATTGGAGAAATAAATTAAATGTAATGAAAGAAAGATCCATTGGATCTGACCTAACCTAAGATCTACGATCTTGATTAAGCGTTAAAAGATTTGTCTAACCTAGATGAAGAGGTATATGATAACCTCAAGGGGTTATTCATGAGGTATGCAGTGTAAGAAGTTGTATGCAAGAGGATTGCATGGCTAATTGACTAATTGGCATGATCTAGCAGAGAAGGCTAAATAGAGGAGCAGAGAGCTGCAAGAGTGATTGCTTGACCGATTTCCAAGTAGATCTAGAGTTTGAGATGAGAATGTAGGCCATTCAGTAAATTAGTATTAGAGTTGAATTGGATCTAGATCAGAAAATTAAGTTGTATGTATCAGAACAAACATGTTGATTACTTTCTAACCATTGTATCAGTTCAAATCCTTTAACCAGGTTGACCTAACATTCATTGTATAAATCCTTTGAGAAAGGTGAAATTAATATTGGAATGTTCTAAGTCCTCTAACAAGGCCACTCCTAATAGGGTGATTAAATCCTTTAACCAAGTCACATTTGATAGTGTGTTTTTTAACCTTTAACAGGGTTGGATCCTAACAGAGCTCACTTCAGAAGAGTGAAATTTTGGTAGCATGTTACTAGTGTTTTTTCCCATATTTGCATTTCCACATTAAATCATGGTGTCAAAATGTGTGAATGTTTATGTTGTATTTTACTGTTAAGGTTTGCAAGCTTGTTTCATTAGTACAGTAAACTACACACGCTTATGTTATTGTTGCCAAGTAGATCTGAGTTGTTGAAATTGGTATAAAGTTTTAATGGGAACATCTAGAGCTAAGGATAACTGATACACCCCCCCTCTTAGTTATTCTAAATTCATTCTAAGAATTGGTAACAGAGCTTAGTTCTCTTGAAAATAATTTGAAGGTACTTGGAGCAAAAGATCAAGATGTATAAAAGGGATTTACCAAAGTTTAACAAGGATAAATTTCCTACATGGAAAATTTTGATGAGATTTTAGTTGGCTGGTATTGGTGATTCTTCTAAATGTTATGTTGATCAAGAATATGTATCGAGTTCTCAATATTGCACAATTAAGAGAAAAGCAAGAATGTAATCAGGCAATGTTGGAGATTGCATAATCCCTGAACTATCATGAGTTTGAAGACATAAAGGACTATACAAGCACAAATAAAATGTGGGATGCCCTTGAAACCATCTATGGAGGTGACACAAATGTGCTAAGAGCCAAATCTAAAAGCTTGAGAGGTAAGTTTGATGAAATGAGAATGCAATTAGGAGAAAATGTAGTTCATTATTATGATAGGATAATGGAAGTTGTAAACGCTATCAGAGGAGATAAAGGAACCATTGATGATAACACCATCTTGAGCAAGGTACTAAGAACACTTCTTCCTATTTATGCTATTAGAGTATCTAAAATTCAAGACTTGAGATGTACTCCTAACAACAATTTGACTTTAGAAAGTTTGGTAGGCAGACTTACTACATTTGAGATGTCAAATTTTGATAACTATATGTTGATGGGAATCTTGTGACTAGGTCCTCCAACATAGGTAAGTTGTCACCAGGTGTCGGGGTACTGGCCAACTTTGCTTGTAAAGGTTGTTTGGGGAAATGAGATTCCCTGAGCCTCCAAGAATGTGAGAGTCAGGTCTCGACGGTGTGGGGATTGGTTGGGAGATGTGACTAATTTTTGAGGGGGATAGCTGGTTATCTTCATCTCATTCTCTCTAGGGAATCAAGTAAGTGGGGTTTCCTACAAGTGCACATTCATTTTAACAAATAAAATTCAAAAGATTCTTTAGAGTTAGAAATATTTCATCTACCTATAGTTATACTAAATATTCAAGACATCAACAATGCTCTAACACACTATACTAAATACCAAAGAAATATACACCATCAGTCCATATTTTATCAGTATCAAAGGAAAGGAGGTCGTTAATCTACTTTAAGTACTAGAGAAAAGGACATGAAGAACATAAAATACTGTGAACCAGAAGACAGAATGCCAACAAAATCATTGAGAAAATTCTTCCTTCTTCATTAACATTTCTTCCAGCAAGCACTGGTGTGTGGTACAATGGTGGATCCAAGGGAGCATCTAACTATTGAAAGCTTAGAAACTATGGAGCATTGAGCTCTGTAACTAAGAACTAAGAAAACTAGATTTCTATTAACTGTGGACTACAAAATCATCAATTTCAGTGACCCTTGGAATGAGGTCAGACTTATTATTTATACACATCTTTCTATCTAACCCTAACCCTAAATTTTTCACACTTTACAATAAAATACATTACTCGGTGGACGGTACTACCTGCACCATGTTACAAAAGACCTCGAGATGGAGGAAGTCTAACATGTCAGAAGGATAAGACAAGAAGGGTGGAGTGGAAGAATCAACCTCAAGAGGAGAGCTAGAAAGGAGAAGGAAGAAATCTGATCCCCCAGGGATCGAGGCTACATGCCTCATAAATGGGAGAGCGGCACCCTATCTCCAATGCGCTAGGTGTAACGTTAAAGTGACACCTTGGAAAGACCATCTGTTAGAAGACCTCTTGTCGATCAGACATGCCTTGTTGCAGTTACCTACCCTCTAACCACCTATATTATCTATCTTGAAAGTGACTGGTCAGCCTTGGGAACTGGGACACGGGTCACTTAAAGAATACAAAATGTAGGATCCAGAATTCTGGGAACTTGCATTTTGAAGGAATAAAGAATACAAAACATTCTCCCTGAAGGTTTTCTGCAACTCATAGAGAATCTTTATTGTTTTTTATTTTCATTGAAGGTCTAAAGGAGGCAAGAAATTTCATCTTCATCGGTGTCTTTAAGGCTAGTCCGCCGGTACTTGGCTACCTCAATTTGCTCTCCCAGATCTAGAATATTGTCCTTAAATTCTTTGGCCATCTTTTTTGCATCATGAAAACTGAGTATCATGTGAGATATTCACATCATTTTTTCTCCATCTATCCCCTCTAGGGATTGATACCTTGATTCCATTAATTCATCAAACTTCCCCAAAACATATTTGTCTAGCGTGCATGTGTTGGAGATAAATAGATCAACTCTAGAGACCTTCAAAACAAAAGACTTGTATAAATTGAAAGAATATTGGACTGCATTGACCTTATCACACAGAGTCCCCACTAGTTTCTTGATTACCCCCAATGTGAGGTCAAGTCTGTAGTGCTGGGTCCTCACAAAATCAAATGATTCTTCTCCTAAAATTCTGGACTTGGAGACAATCTCCTCCCCGAGGCCAATGAGTTCTTCTATCTCAACCTTCCATGCCTCATAATTATCGATGTCCCCCTCCCATATGGTGATGGTGGTTTTGGCCTAGTGTAAGACGTGGCAGGCCACATATTGATCTAAGAGGGTGGACACCAAAAAATGCTGGACATTTCCAAACTATAAGGCAAACCATTCATCAACTACTTGGGACTTTTTCTTCATCACCCATAATGAGTCTATATCACTCTATAGAAGCAGTGAATCTAATGTAGAGGCCCCCAGAAGAATAATGCTAATAGGCTAGGCTAGCTCAGTCAGCAACCCCATGAGGTTTGCATTTTTCTCTTTCTCTGCCTTGAACTTTTGAGCCTCCTTTTCGTAGTGAGCCTCTACTACCCTGGCTGATTCTTTCAACATGTCTAATTCACCCTATTTTCCTCTCTTCCCCAGCAACACCTCTGTGACATTGTAATCTCTAACCTCAACCATTGCCTCATCCACATTTGGGGAAGGTGTCACGATTACTGTGACTATTACTCCACCTAGCTCAGTTTGAAGAGTGTGAACTTTCCAGGCTTTCTTAACCTTAGGTGGGTTCTGCGCCTAAGCCATCATCTCCACAAAAGAAAGATGGGATTTGTGTGTTGATGGGGCCTTTCTCTTTCRAGATTCCACTAACCACTATGGTGGTAGGGGTAGCTTTGCTGCCAAAATATGCTCCTATGACTGTTCCCTGATATCCTATTTTTCCCCTTCTATAGTATGAGTCTCCTCTGACTCATCTGTATCTTTTGACTCACCAACAATGTTTGCCTCAGTGATACCTATGTCCTTTACCCCACCATCTATATCATCGATAATATTTGGGTCCTCATTACTTGCCCCAGGTTTTTCTTCTTTGTCTTGTTGTTGTTCTTCCTTAGTCTCTATTGCTGGGGTGTCTTCTTCTACCAATACATATTTTGGTAGTGGGGGAGGCAATGGGCTGAGATTCAATGTTTGGGCCATAGCAATTACCTCCCCAAATGTTGCCTTTGGGAGTGGCATCTGGAACACGGTGGCTGGGGTCACGATTGTTCCTGTGGGTCTAGTTTCCCCAACTGATGTCATTTGTTCACTTTGCATTTGTTATCCTTAAAATCCCATATCTTTTATTTCTAGGACTTCGGAGGCAATCTCTTATTATGTCCTTTTTTCCTCTTTTATTTGTACCTCCTACTCCTGTGATGGTTCTTGTTCTGGAACTTCTTCCTGCACAACAATTTCTTCCTCTGGCTGTATGATGTCTCCCTACAAATTCCCAAACTCATCAGCCTTGAATACATCATTAAATTCTTCTTGAGGGGGAGGATTTTCCAAGACATGAGCATGCTTTGGTTCTTTCTCCGACTCTGAGGAGTCAGAAGAAATGATTTCTACTTGTGGGATGTGCAGCATCCCAAGCTTTGGTTCTATTTTTGGATTTGGATTAACCCTTTTCTTACGCTTGGTTACCAAAGGAGGCCCCACATCCCTTAGGACCACCTGCTCCTTTTCTTGCATCTATTCCTATCACCCTGACCATTAATGCTACTAGTGAAGGGGAAGACAAAAGATGGATAGGTCTGGTCATGAGCATTGGAGTGGCCAACTATGTGATTAATTTCTCCCTCATCTACTGGGAGGCCACTATCAATTGTTTTAGTTGTTCTTTTATGGGGGTCTCCTACAGAGTTGGAGTTCCCATTATTCTCTTTCCTCTATCCTCTCCCAGTGAAGAGGTTTCAGCCTTGAAAGTCAGCTTTTGTGCCGTTGGGGTAGCCCTGCGGGTACTCCCAGGACATACTCTCTTAAAGTATTTGTGACTGTGCTCGACCATGTTGTGAGTGATTTCCTCAATGGTAGGCCCCTCCTAGGAATTCTAGTCTACTAGTGGAAAGGATATCTTGTCAATCCCCTTTGCCTTGTACTAGGGATCTATTATGGGTCCAGCGTCTGAGAAGTCATCTGGAAATTTCTAGAGCTTCAACCTTTCCATCATCCCCATATTCATCTAGATGTAATGCCAGCTCTAGAATTCAACATCATCCTAGAAATCTTCCCAAAAGTCTTCCATGTGATATCACTGGGGCTCTGATGCCCAAGGAAGTGCCTTTGCAATTTTACCAAGCAGATCAAAGTTCTTCTGTGTTAAATAAAATTCTACCAAGTTAAAGCTCTTGAGTTTGCTATCTGCCTCCTTGGCTATGGCCAAACTGGATGAGTAATTCCCACAAGTGATTGGGAATGGAATATTCATCACCTTCTTTAAAGCGTATAATGTGTGCAACTCCATCATTTGTCTACAATATTCCAAGATAATTATCTTCTTCCCACAATGTTTGGGAAACAAGTAAGGTTTCCCAAAGAAGTGGGTTATCCTTATGTAAGTGTGCTATTAGAATTGGATGTAGTAATGGCCATAACTTCTGACCAGATCCATTGCCTCCTTAGAGAGGTAGTACCCTGCATCCCGGGTAGGTGTAAGTAGGTTGTAGTAGATGAAGGCATCATTCACCTAGCAGAAACTGGGGAAACTAGCCTCCCATTGAACTTGTGTGAAATAATCCCAGGGAGCCTTCTAACCTGAACCGATCGCAATTACACCTAATGTGAGTATCCCATTGGTGATAGGTCATTGTTGCGCTGAGGCCTAGAGAACATAAGAGGTCATATAGAATTTGTGGGTCTGGGCCACCTAAAGGAACTAAGAATCTACATGATTATAGATAATTGTAGCCCAATAAAAGTATTCCCCACCATTGGAGATACCAAGTAAAAAATAGTACATCCACCCTGAGAACTCTTGGGCACGGGGTTACCCAAAGATTTGGCATAGTGCTATCATCCCCATCTAGATACTTTCTTTAAAATCAGATCAGGGGATCTCCAATTTCATTTTCTTGGGGTCCCTCTTTGGGGTCTTGACCCAATGGGTGTTCATATATTGCTGGGCTACGACCATCAGCTGCTGAAATTTTCCTAAGGCATCAGATCTAGTAACAAAATCTGGGACGTCAAACTGAGGAATCCCCAAACCTACCTGGAAAGTTGCAACGTTGAGAGACACCATGCGGGTGGGATATCTAGTTGGGACCGGGGCTGCGAGCATGATGGCTTGGATGGAGGATTTGTAGTATGTTGCAAGGGTGAGAATCATCTCTAGGGCTTGCACCAAGCGTGGGAAATAGGTGGCCTTCAGAATCTCAAAATCCCCGATTCTGATCGTCAATGGATCCCCAGACTGTCGTTAAATAAACATAATCTTAACTAGGGCTTGCATCTGTACCCACCTCCTGACATTGGTGTCAATGATCAAATAGACTTGGGACTCAATCTTTGATCCCACAACAATATTTTCCTTCAGATACTTCATGCTGAGAGTCAATTTTTCAAAGGCCCTCTCAATTTTGGATCTAATGGCTACCCTTGTGAGTGTCGTAGAGGGAATCTCTAGACTCCCAAGTGGTGAAGATGTAGAAGCCTCAGACATAGGTAAGGTATGTTGTTTTGAAAACTTGCAAGGAAAGACAGCTGTTAAAATTCATAGATAAATAATATTCTAGGATCCAGAGATCTTACCACCGAGGCATGCCCTAAGCCTGAAAAGTTAGTTTGGGTTCAAAAATCCTGAGAAGTATATATATAATGCAAACTTAGAAAATTAATCCCTATTCGGGCCCAGGGGTTTCAACATACTTAATGAAAGTAAGATGTGGGTTGGTGAAGATAAAAGACCTGGGGTCTAGAAAACTAACCATTGAAAAATGTGAGCGAAAAGTGAGCTATTAGGCCCATATGGTTGTCACGTGCCTATGCAATAAATGGGGAGTTATGGTGATGACGGTGCCAACTGTCTGAATGTGTGAAAAGTGGATGCCACTTGGACAACCTTAAATGAATGCATGGGACATAAATGAAACATAAAGGCTAGCCTACAGAGGAGAGAGAAAACTACATGGTTGAAACCAGCCAAGAGCTAAGTTTCAACTAGGTGGTATTTTGTTTGGAATGAGCTCACAAACTTGGATGAAACAAAGACAGAGCACGATGAGCTTGATGTGAGACCAGATGAATATACATAGAATATATACCTAAGTAAAGTGAGGTCAAGGGGTACATACATAAAAATAGAAAGATATACATCATATACACTAAATTACAGTAGAATGAAAATGCAGAATGACTACCCTACACAAAATAGTGTAGGAAAATGTACAAAATCTATAATATCTTACACTACATTGAGGGTGGAAAACCCTATGGTAGAGCCCACCCAGATGACTAGGATGTAAGAATAACATGAAAAAACAAAGCAAAAATGCAAACAAAACACAACAAAAAGAAGAAAAAACAAAAGGAACAGGAACACCAACCTGGAATCTAAAGAAGGGCAAGGAAGGAAAGGGACTAGACCACTCTGTAACAACCTCTGCCTCCAATCACTAAGAATAGCCATGAGAATCAACTTATAATTACTCAAAATAACTTAGAATAACTCGCACCTAATTCTTTCTCAAATTGCTAAGGAATCACTTTGAAATTGCTTAAGTGTTTTTTTTAATCGCGGTAACTGCAAAAATGATAGGTAATTTCTATTTATACCCAAGGTGAAAAGAAAGTTACCTATCCTTCCACAAACTCTAGATCATGTAGACCTCCAGAATCTGGTCCTGGGGATTACATGCAACCATACCCTCTTATGAAAAGAAGACATCATGGCAGACAATCCTGGAGTCTGGGGTCTGGCTCCTGGAAAAGAAACAACCAACTCCAGGATCGGGTCCCAGAGACATGAGGGACTGTTGGTTGTATTTCCTATTTTTTCTATTTCCCTAGTCCTTTGTCCTACTTTCTGTGTTCTGATGTGCTCAATTCAGCTACCTCATGTTCAGTATAGCCTTACCTCATATCAAGTTTCAGGTTTTGAAGTTTAAACCTTGCTCAATTTGCAGAAAACCTTGAAAACCCTTGTCTTCCAAGTGTTAAACGATGAAATTTAAACCCTAAGTCTTGGCGTTCTTTTTCGCTGTTAATTTTTCCCATTCACTAAGGGCATGTGTTTTAATTTGAATCACCTTGTCGCGTTATCCCAACTGAATATTCCATTTGCCTTCCTGACTTTGCATTTTCATTGTGTCGCATAGTCTTGTTAAAAATTAGAATATTCCTTCAGCCTTCTGAGACTCAACGATGTTTTTCATGTCGGGTAGTCATGGAATAGTTATGTTATAAGTCTTTGTATAGATGGGACCCACTTCTTAGTCGGGTGATCACATGAAATTCTTGACAGTTAGCAAAGTGTTCTCAGACTTCGCGATTACCTTATGTCATGTTATCGCCAAAATAAGCCAAAGTTAACAGTTAAGTCAGGCAGTTAGTCACGATGTCTTGAAATGAAAAGGTGGTTAAGGGATTTTGACTCAGACTTCATGACTGACCATTTGAAGTTGGCAGTAATGCTTAGTCAGGATGTCACCAGAGCAAGACGATGACTCAGTTCTTCAGTATGTAGCAAGAGGAAAAATGATCAAGTGACATGTTTCATAAGCTGGGTGGATGCTGAGGATTGTCGGGTGGTCGCCAGAAGGAGAAAGTGGATTGAGAGACTATGAGACTAAGGTGCTTTCCCTTTAGTCGCAAAGTCTGAGAATGATTTAAGGGCATGCAAAAATATATAGTGATTAAGCGCCAGCCGTCAGATGAAAGAATCAAAAGATCTAATAGTGGTCGCAGAGTCTGAAAAGAAAAGTGTCCTAAGGAAAAGTCCTCCCGACTGAGCGACGAGCTGCTTTTGCCTAGTTGTGTTTTTTGCATGATGGAGCAAGTTCAATGTTTTGAAAGTGTAAATTGCGCAGTCGCGATGTTTTATGAAAGATGAGCTATAGGTCCGCGAGCCAGCAACAGGTTAAAATGTGAATATTGCGTAGTCATTGTAAATTTATGTTGTTTATCAAATGCTCTGTGACCCAGCAATAAAGGAATCATTCAAAGCCTCGCTCACTCACTGATGTTTTGAGGCGACCAAAAAATAACTCACGAGGATGTGATGAGTTAAAAAAGGAAACACTTCTCTCAGTCGCTAATCAATAAGGATAAAAGGAAAATAGCTCACGAGCGGGCAACTGAGGAAAAAATAATGTAGTCGCGCACTCGCAGTGAGTGACAGAATAGGATTTTTTAGCTCATGATTAGGCGACTGAGTAAAGATAAGATGCAATCGCTCATTTGCGCATAAGATGGAATATGGAGTACTAAGTAGTGCAACTAAGCTACCAGGCCGATAACTGTGAAGGTTAAGCATAACAGCTAGTCGCTAGGTCTCAAAAAGAAAGATAAGTTAGTCTTAACTCCACGCGACTATGATTTCAGTTGTGTCGCCTAATCGCCATATTATGACTTGGGTTAGCCAAAGGTAAGAAACTACATTGTTTCCAAGTCTTGAGATGGAACCATGGTTAAGAATAGAGGCCCGCAACAAAGAGACTTAATTTAGTCACGCAGTCGCCTAATTACAAGATCTAAAAAATAGCGGCAATTTATTGATGTGACAAAGTAAATCTCTCGGCAACCAATCATAGGCCCATATTTTGATCATAGTGCAAAAGGGATAACTAAGATGTATGACAGATAATGAATCAGAAGGTGACATGTCAGCTCTCTTAAATATTTTATGATTTGTTCCAAGGATTCATATTTGAAAATTTGATTTCCTGTCAACCTCAGAAACTACGGCTAGGTTTTTGTTCAAGTTAACAGCATGTCGACTTAATGACAGAACTGATGTTTCCAAATTATGAGCTGTGTACTCTGAATGATAGCTATAAATAGTTGATGGTGCATTCATTTGCCTATACCGTGTTTTTTAGATTTCAGAGCCAAGTTGCTAGGTTTTCAGAGAAATTGATATTTTGTTCAGTTGCAGTGAATCCAAAGTTGATCAGAGAGTTCTAAATTGCAGGGGATTGTGCACAAAACAAATAGTTGATATCAGAGGTAGATTTGTTTCAATATCAGTAAGAGAAAAGGGGATTCAGCGTGTTGTAGACATGAGTGGAGCTAGGAGTGTCGCTTCAACAAGTGGAGGGAGTGAAGAGGAACATAAAGGAAAGGCAAGTTTCTCTGATGAGTTTTTGTGTCTCCTACCTGGTTCAACACAGAATAAGAAGGCTGATGCTGATGTTTTCAAAGATGAGTACAAGGACATCTGAGATGCTGTGACCCTGGGCACAATAGGTTACTCACTCTTCACCTACTTCTATAAAAACTCTGATAAACCTATACCAGTGTCAAACCCTTGGACATGTGGTTTAGCTAGATTACTGGTTCCTGATGTTTTCTTAGATATAGACCTATTTCTAGACCTGGAAAATCACTATGATGCCCTGACAAAGACCATCAAAAGGGATGATGGCACTGCCTTGCTAATTTTAAACAGGAACTCATTTATGCAAGCTTTTGGCTTATTCAGTACTATGTCTACTAAAATTGACATAAAAAAGCAAGAAAAGAGGTATAGTTCCAAGCCTGGTATTGCAAAGGGCTTACTACAGAAACATATGTTAAAAGAATTGAAAAATTACTTAGGTCCTCTGGTTGAGCCATATCCATATTATTATAAGGACCTACACTTCTATATCAAGTATAATGCTTATTCCCTTTGCAAAGTGCTAGGAATAGATGGAGATGCGGAGAGAATTAGTCATGGCATTTTAATGATGGTATTAGACTTGCAAGAGGTGCATTCAAGCACCAGCTATGATTATATACAACAGATAATTGATGAAATGCATGAGGGTTTTGTTGCAACCCAGAAGAGACTCAAAAATCCCAAGGAGGAGGAGCCAAAGTTTTTGCATTATTCAGTCCTAATGCATCTCCTCTTATATTTCAATTTTATGATTATGAATGTGCATGATTTATCTCCTCAGAGATTCTATCAAGAAGCACCAAATCCTATCCAGATTTGGATCGGGGTTTAGAATTATACTTCTAGGAATTGTGACTACTGTGCATTTCAAAATTGGATTGTGTATCCAATTATACAGAGTCTGGGAATAAGCAGGACCAGAGTCCCTTTAAAGGTCATACAACTGCTTAGGCCCTATGAGTATTTAGACAATTGGCCTAGAAATCATAACTGGGGTGATTTCTTCTTGGAGGAGAATTTCACCATCATCAGAGTATATGGGTGCATTCACCCACCTCATATATTACCATATCATGTGCCTGCA
>MU214096.1:204729-231486 GCA_018584345.1 Thuja plicata | reverse complement strand
ATAATAATTCAGCCAGTTCATGATGTGAATAAAATGTAAAGGCAGCAGAACAATTGGTAAATTAAACTATAATCCGTCGATCAATTGCATCTGCAGCGGGTAACAGCTAAATAAAATTAAACATTAGATGAACCAGCCGCGCATTTAAAGTCTGAAAGGAATATGAAACTCACTTGCGCTCGTGCAGCGATTCAAATCCTTTCACAAACGATCGTAACAATCTCACACGTTGAGCGCGTAAAAAGAATTTGAGCTCCAAATGAGACAGCCATTCCTCATCCGTTAACGGAAGAATCTCCTCTGCTTCCACTGAATTCAGCTCCTCCTTGAATTCATCCAACAATTGAAGACCGTCTTCTTTAACAGGGGAACCCATCCTGATTCAGATGACCAGCAATCGAGAAGACCACAAACAGAGTGAACTCCTATTTGCCAAATTATCATAAAGGACATACATGCGAGAAATTAATTGTGCTTTCACCAAATGTCCTGTTCGACGAAATTGCAGAGAAGGATTTAATGTGAAGTGGGTAGGTCCTGCGAGGGTCAAGGTTAAAAGTATCCATTACGAGCTTGACTCGAAGTTGACAGACTCCGTACGAGACAAAAATGACACGAAGAAATGGAATAAGTCGAGGAAGATTTCCCCAATTCAATTCATATTCATGAACCTCAACCGGGACCAAGTGTCTTCCACGAAACGGGAATTCCGATGTACAAACCTTTTTGGAGTTTCTTCGAAATGTGGAAATTGTGATGTCGGACCAAGTGTCTTCCACGAAACGGGAATTCCTATGTACAATCCTTTTTGGAGTTTCTTCGAAATGTGGAAATTGTGATTTGACATCCATCTAATATTAATTAGTTTTTTAATAATGTAAGTCTAATTGTTCTTTCGACCGTTGTTTTCTCTTTGAAATATAATTATTATTCTTTAATTAGGAGACTTGGAATTCATGTCGTGTACCACTCAAATGTATTTACGAATGCTTTTTATTATTACTAGCAAACGCCCCTTGGTGTCCGATAGGTACGTTGAAGAGGTATAAAGTTGAAAGGGGAATTTTTTTTTTTTTAAATATATTTTTTTAGTATATAACTAATAAGTAGGTTATTTAAGAATAATTATTTTCATAAATAATAGCAATATGGTTGTGTTGTTCATGCGATTCAGTAATTCTCAAATAACTGCCTTTTTATGGCAAAACCAAATATGCAAGCCATGGGTTCGCAAACACATTTTGTGAAATCTAGATTCCCGCACCACGGACTAGCTCTAATACGGATTGGAAACTGGTTAACTCGCGCAAAGCCTTTAGTGCAAAACGCGAGGGTCAAATGGATCCCCAGTATTCATATCTTACACTCCTGCCATTACCAGCTAATACAAATAAAAATCCAAAGCAGAGTAATCAATACCAATGTTTCAACAAGTTAGAGAACGAGTCTTCCAGACTGGTGTCCTAGCCACATTCTCGGCAACACCATGACATAAATATGAACCATTATCCTCAAAAATGATGGGGCAGAAACCAGATGAATACTCTTGATCGACAAAACCCTAATCCAGAGCGTAAGGGGGGGGGCCTCTAATGAAATAATTGTATTAGATAATGGTCTGATACAACACACGCAAGCCATGTGCAAGAAATTTGGTAGTTTTGCTCGATGGCATGGATTAGGGCTTATGGTGAACCAAGTTGCTAACTAGTTTCACGCACCTTTGCGGAGTAGGTAGGTATTGCTTTACTTTCAAAAAATTTATTTTATGCAGATTGCAATAAAGTAGATCAAAAAATTAAATTTTTAACGGGAGATTCTCCGGTATTGAGAGGCCTAGGCTTTGATTCCTTTGAATGGCAACCGAACTTTAACCTGAGCAATATGTACAATTTTGAAGGAGATAGAAATGTTTTGCTACCGAATTTACTTGTTGAGTTGTTTAATAAAGAGATTTTACACAAGATTGGAAATCATTTGGGAAATTTTATAAGTATAAAGAGCAAATATCTATATAATTCAAACTGTATAATCAAAGTAAGAATGAATATTAATATCAAATCTCTGAGACTGATACCTATTATAAGTAAAAATTATTTGTTTGAAATCTACCCAGAGCTGGTTAATGAACATTCAGGGGTTTCTGGGGCAGTTTTTGAGACAGGGTTTGCAATGTCTCCATTAACTCTTCAGGGAGTGGGTATCAAATTCAATAAAGATCGGGGTGGCCTCATAGTAGAATAACCAACCACAGACCATAGAGAAGGTTTAGAAGAAGGGGAAATAGTACAAGATCATGAAACTGCAACCCTATGGGACAATACTTATAACATGTTATCGGAAGCCAAGAAGAATGAGGTAGATAATATTACCAAGACAGGAGAATAAGCGATAAGGAAAAATAAATAAATTTGATAGAGATATGTGTGCCCAGAATGATATTGTTCAGTGAAGGAATATAAAGAGTCTCTCCAAGATATATTAAAACAAACAGAGAAAATGGGCAGAATTGTTAACCAAGAACTGAACTATATTGAAATAGACACTATTAATATAGATTGGGCTTTGAACTTGAAGATACCCCTGATAACATGGTTAGGGATGGTAGTTACTCTGGGATGGTTAAAGAGGTGGTGGAGCCGAGTAGAATGGGAGTAATAGATAAGAGGGAGGAGGAGAATTTAGACATTAACAGGATAGATACCAATGAGGAGCATGTAGATGTCAGAGCCATTAATGATTTCTTAGGTTTTGATATTTCCAACCATTCAGAAATAATGCTTGAACAATAAGGAAATCTAATCCTAAACCTACTAGAAGCTATGGGTAAGGAAGACCAACAGATGGCTAACAATAATAATACCAAGGATATTAAAACTTGCTTAGCTACTTTGAGGTTATGTAAAACTCACCCAGGCAGATCCTCTCTTGATTGTGCTGAGATGGCAAGAAAACGGGGAAGGAAATCAACTAATGAGTTAAGGATGATAAATGGAATGGCCTCGGGGCAGGCTAAGATTACAATGCTACTGAATGCAGGGAAGGGGAAGGTTATTCCCAATCATCCATGAAGCTTATATCCTGGAATATTAGGGGGTTAAATGCCCCTAATAGACAATGCCTCTTAAAAAGGTGTTTATCCTCCTTTGAGGCAGAAATAATAATTATACAAGAAACAAAATTGAAAGCAGAGGAGTATAAGAATCTGAAGAGGAAATTTGGACAATGGGAAATTGTTGGAGTTCCCTCGGAAGGTGCCTTAGGTGGAGTTGGGATCTTATGGAACCCCAAGAAAATCATGTTCAACCTTTTGGCTAATAGTAATAATTGCTTATGTGGCAGAGTTAAAAGCCTCAATAGTAATTTAAATTTCATTCTTGTTAATGTGTATGGACCCAAATTCCTACATGAGAAAAGAGTAGTATGTGAAGAAATAGATAATCTAGTACATATTCACCCAAATGAAAATTTCATCTTAGGAGGGGATTTTAATGCAATAATTGTTGTTAAAGACAAAGTTGGGGGATCCACAAAGGAGTCACTAACAACAAGGGAATTCAATTCTTGGTTATAGACTCTAAATAGTATGGAAATACCTATGGACAATGGGAATTTCAACTAGACCAATAGGAGGTCTAGTCCATACCATATAGTAGAAAGGCTAGATAGATTCATTTTCATGGGCAATATTGCTAACTTCACCCATAACATGAATGCTCACATTTTTACAACCTTTGGATCAGATCACTTCCCAATCCAATTGGTTTTTGAGGAAGCGAGACAGCCAAAAAGAAACCCCTTTAAGTTTGAAAAGATGTGGTTATTGGATGATGAATATCTCAAGAAAATTGAGGTAGGTGGGAAGGAGCAACCTTTAAAGGGTTAAAAGCCTTTATTTTATCTTCTAAACAAGAACTTATAAAATGCAACCTTATCCAATGGAATAAGGAACACTTTGGAAACATTTTCGAATCAAAGAAAACATTGGAAGCTAATATAGAGGAACTTAATGAAAATATCATTATAGAAGGAATGGACTAGGAAGCATATGACAAAGAGAAGGAACTTCTTCAATAGTATGAGGAGATATTGGCAAACGAGGAGATTTTTTGGAAACAGAGATCAAGAGAATTATGGTTGGATGAAGGAGACAAAAATACAAACAAATTCCACAACAATAGAAAGTCGAGAAGAATTTGGAATGGGATCTCCACAATCATGAAATCTAATGGGGAAAAGCTTTAGGACCCTGAGAATATCGCTAGTGAAGACATCCAGTATTTTGAGGGCATCCTAAATAACTTTAATGGTTCAAATAGGTTGGCCCAAAATAACATCTTAGCAAATATCCCAAAAATAATCACTGAGGATCAGAACAAGAGACTGAATGCAAAAATAACATTAGAAGAAGTAGAAAACATGCTTAAGGGTCTCCATCCGGAGAAGACTCTAGGACCATATGGCTTCCTGGCCTTATTCTATCAGAAGTGTTGGTCTTTCATAGGAAAAGAGACGGTGGAGGTGCTAGAAAACATAAGAAATTTAGGATGATTATTAAGAGAGATTAATAACACCTTTATTGCACTAATCCCTAAGAAAGAAAACCCAAAAAAATTGATGACTATAGACCAATCTCATTATGTAACACACTGTATAAACTATTAACAAAGACATTAACTAATAGACTTAATATTTTACTCCCTAGTCTCATCTCTGAAGAACAGACTGGTTTTGTACCTGGGAGATCAATCTTAGATGAGATAATTATAGCCCAGGAAGCAATATACTCTATCCAACAAAATCATACGCCAAGTATGCTAATCAAAATAGATATTAGAAAGGCTTGTGATAAGGTAGATTGCAGCTTTTTATGTAAATGTTTGGAAGATTTTGGATTCTCGAAACAATGGATCAATCTAATCTTTGAATGCATTTCTATCCCAAAGTTCTCCATTCTAGTTAATGGATCACCGAAACCCTTCTTCAATATTTCTCAAGGATATCCACTCTCACCTTTTCTCTTTATCATAA
The DNA here is from genome assembly GCA_018584345.1 of Thuja plicata. NCBI lineage: Eukaryota > Viridiplantae > Streptophyta > Pinopsida > Cupressales > Cupressaceae > Thuja > Thuja plicata. Next base: position 226,455 of record MU214096.1, on the reverse strand, counting down.
TGACAGAAACTTTAGGTAGATCGTTATCCTAGGCTAGAAGGAATGGAGAGTTTAAAGGAACTCACATCACTCAAGGTGTTGAACCCACTACACATCAACAGCATGTGGATGACAATGTGCTTTTTGGGGAGGCAAGTATTGAAGAAGCAAGTACAATAAGAAATGTTTTAAATGAATACTCTGAAGCGTTTGGACAACAAATAAATAAAGATAAATCAAAAATTGTCTTCCTTAATACAAATAATAGGGCGGAACAAGCGATTTGTAACCTTTGGACTTCAATAAGGGTGAGTTGCCTTGTAAATATCTTGGAGTCTAAATAAACAAAGGGAATATATCAACCAACCTTTGGGACAATGTGATAAATAATATAGACAACAAGATGTTAGTAATAATTGAGAGGGGGGGTGAATCAGTGACCTCAAAAATTAATCCTTAAATCAACCCTTAAAACTTATAACCACAAATTATGTCTCAAGTTATCTTTTGTCCTACAAGATGAATGCATTGAAATACTTATATCAATTTTCTACTTGTCAGAATTCTTTGTAAATCTCTCTTCTGTATGATTACCGACAAGTAGTCAACTATTTACCGAAACATAGTAAATATGCAGAGTATACCGATCAATCCAGAATTGCATATGTGAAATGTAAAACAGTAAATTAATAAAACATGAACACATAACACATGGATTTTTAACGTGGAAACCCTGTTAAGGGAAAAACCACTGGGACCAGTACCCTAAATTTTCACTCTTCTAAAGTGATCTATGTTAGGAGCCAACCCTGTTAAAGGTTACAAACACACTGTTAGGTGTGACCTTGTTAGAGGATTTAAAAGATAGTTTGTCACCTAGTATCTGGCATCTAATGCTACCATCCTTGATCAAAAACTCACTTGGCCTGTCAATAGGTATTGGGCATATCCAATGCTACTTTCATGATCAAAATTTTTGATACTCCTTGGGATGTATCTCAATTGTAAAAGGCTTTTAAGTCCTGCTCAGTTAAGAGACTTGATGCTTCAATGGTTAAACTGAAACATTAATGATCTGTTCATACATACAACTTAATTGCAAATTTTCAAATCTATTGTAAGTGCATTACCTCTCTAATCAATATAATCAATTCTATACCTTTGCTCCACACTGTTCTACTTTGTGATGTTGTCTCACTGTTCGTCGGTGTCTGTAGAATCTAGCTCTTTCCTTAGCTCGATTGATCAAGACTGAATGAAGACTTTCTTCTCCTTCAGATTTTCTTTAGCATCTTTCCTCTTCTCTTTTTCACCCCACACTCCCTTTTTCGTAATGAATTGGGTTTGTCTCTTTATAGACATGTTTTACCTTTTCTTGGCTTTCTTGATTCTTGGCGTGATCCACAATTCTCTCCAATAGATTTAAAGAAAACTCCAATTTTATCTCAAAGAGATCTTTTTGCCAACTGGACAAATCATCTTTACATCAATTACTTATCTCCAGCTTTATTTGGATGATTAAAACAATGATAAGTATACGTTAAGTCTATTTATAGCTTCTTGACAGCTAAGCATTTTTTAATTTCTAAACACTCTATTATATCGGTCAACACTCTAGTTAGTCATCGGTGATAACTAACTATTATGTCAGTGTGACTTCAGTTGTCATTGGGATCTTCATCCTTGTCTTTTCCGTCGGGCAACACTGTAATTCTTTCCGTCGGGTTACTCTGTGTTTTTCTCGTCAGTCAACACTGTAACTCTGCTCATCAGTAATGTTGTGCATTTTCTCATCGGGTAACACTGTGACTTTTGTTCTTTTACTATGCCCGTCAGCGTGCACTCCGTCAATGTTTACAGTCACTTAGTGAATACTTGACTTGTATGCATTACTAATAGCATAGCCTTGATTCATTGGTTCTTTGAAGTCTTTGGCAGCATTTCCATGACCATATAGATTATATCAAGTTGACATCAATGACAATACAATACATTAACTTATTTAATGCCTTGCATGATCATCAACTTAACATCTTCAAGCATTCAATCAGTTACATGTCATCAATCTCTCCCTTTGGCATTGATGGCAACATACTACATTATCATACTATACTATTGCTAATACAATATGAAATATACAGTTTCATCAAGCTTTTCTAATGTAACTATTACAAATGTCTGGATTTCGGTAAGCTCAAATAGCTTTGATTTGATTCTTGCAGCTTTCTTTATGTCTTCAATTCCTTTCACTGGATAGATGTAGAATCTTTCTTTCTCTAATGTGATGTGTTCTCCTTCTGTGTCAAACTCTCTCCCTTTGACCGTTCTCTTTTCTTTTGATGTGTACTCTCTCATTCTTTGTTACATCTCTCCCTTTGGTTACTTTGATGGATATAATCTCTTCCTAAGATGATAATGGATATAATCTCTCCCTTTATCAATATGATAATGAGATATCTCTCTCCCTTTGACAGCAATGCCAAACAAACAGGCTTTTGATAGTGATGCCAAATGGATCCTTTTTATCCATAATATATTTCTTGAATTTCCCAATCCATCGGTAATATCTTTTGGTGCTTGGAGTAGATAAATACCTTGTTGTGTATAGATATATCTTTGAGGTCCATCTCTCTTCTTGCATCAACATGAATGATATTCTAATAATATGTAGGCTAATGCAACCTTCTAGTCATCTTACTGACCAATAGACAAGGGTCTGACCCCTAGTCTCTTTCTCAAGTACTCAAATGCATCCATGGGCAGTGGCTTGGTGAAGATATCAGCCAATTCTTCCTTTGATTGCACATACTCAAGTATCACCTCCTTTTCTTGAACTTGTTCTCTTAAATAATGATACTTGATGGCAATGTGCTTTGTTTTAGCATGCATGATTGGATTCTTGGAAATGTTTATTGCACTTGTATTATCACAATAGATAATTACTGGTTCAAGAATTTTCATATGCATACCTTCCAGTAACTATTTGATCCATGCAATATTTGAGCAATTTTCAGAAGCAACAACATACTCTGCTTCTACAGTAGACTGAGAGATGCATCCTTGCTTCTTGTTGATCCATGTGAGAAGTCTGTGACCCATAAAGAATGCTCTTCCAGTTGTGCTCTTTTGTTCATCAATATTTCCAGCACAATCAACGTCGGTAAAGACCTTAAGTTCAAATTTTCCTTCTCTTCTATACCATAAGCCATATTCCTCGGTATTCTTCAAATATCTTAGAATTCTTTTCATAGCAGTCATATGTGATTCTCTAGGATTAGCATAAAATTTTGCAACTATTCCTATTGCATGTGTAACATTTGGTCTAGTGTGTACAACATACATGAGTTTTCCAATCATTGATCTGTACAAAGTTTGATTTACCTCTGATGACTTGTCCTCCTTTGTCAGCTTACATCTAGTTGCCATCGGCATTCCAACTGGTTTGGACTCTTCCATCTTGAATATTTTCAGTACTTCTTTGATGTATTTGGATTGTGTAATGAAAATACCTTCATCTTATTGCATGATCTGTAGACCAAGAAAGAACTTGATCTCTCCAAACATAGACATCTCAAACTCTTTGCTCATTTCATTTGCAAATGATTTGCATAGCATATCATTGCCTCCAAATATGATGTCATCAACAAATATCTCAGCAATCAAAATTTTAGCATCAATATCTTCCTTTAAATAAAGATTACCATTTTCACTAGTCCTTACAAATCCAATACTTATAACATAGGAATGAATTTTTTCATACCAGGCTCGGGGTGCTTGTTTCAATCCATACAAGGCTTTGTGTAGTCTACATACCATGTTCCTCTTGTCTGGATCAACAAACCCTTCTGGTTGCTCAATGTATACCTCTTCTTCAAGTATTCCATTCAGGAATGCAGACTTGAGATCCATTTGGTATACCTTAAAGCCTTTATATGCAGCATAAGCAAGTAATATTCTCACTCCTTCTAGCCTAGTAATGGGTACAAAGGTCTCTCCATAGTCATTTCCCTCTTCTTGTGCATACCCCTTGCATACTAGTCTTGCTTTATTTCTGGTGACTTCTCCATTCTCATTCAACTTATTCCTGAATATCCATTTTGTACTGATGACATTCTTGTCATCAAGTCTTTGTACAAGTGTCCATGTCTTGTTTTTCTCTATCTATTCAATCTCCTCATTCATAGCACTTATCCATTCATCATTATCTAGTGCAACATTGATAGATTTGGGCTCATAATCACAAATAAGACATCTTGTATCTAGAGACTTACTTCTGGTTCTCATACCAACCATCTTGTGTCCAATGATCTGGTTCTGTGGATGGTTCTTTCTGACATATCTTTCAAGCATAGGTTCAACTCTTTGTCTATCAGCTTGATCATCATTTTTTCCTTCATTTTATTCTTCATCACTTAGTGCATCATCTTGACCAATATTCTGATCATTGGTATTTGTAACCTAATGCTTGGGTGCAATGATCTATTGCTCGAGAGCTCTACATTGTTGGTCAAGTAGAATGTTAGGCTCCTTATTGTAAGAAAACCTATTGTAGTCCTTTGGTTCTTTAGTGCTTTCTTTTTCATTCTTCTCTGTGAATTCATCTATCTTTACATTTGCACTTTCAACAATTTTGTTAGAGGCTTTATTGAGACATTTATAAGCCTTGCTCTTGGTGGAATACCCTAGAAAGTTTCCTTCATCACTCTTGGAGTCAAGTTTTCCATTTCTATCATCTTTTAAGATATAACACTAACTACCAAAAATTTTGAAATAACTTACGTTGGGTGTGTATCCGTACCAAAGCTCTTAAGGTGTCTTTTTGGTGTCTTTCTTTAATTGTACTATGTTCAATGTGTAAACAACAATACTGACAACTTCTCTCCAGAAGATTTGGGTGATGCCTTTCTCTATCATCAGTGTCCTTGCACAATCAACTATGGATCTATTCCTTCTTCAGCAATTCCATTTTGTTGTGGTGTTCTTGGTGCAGAGACCTGTCTTCTGATTCCATGCTCATTACAAAAGTTAGTGAATCCATCTGAAATAAATTCCCCTCCTCTATTTGACCTTAAGCATTTCAATTCTTTACCACTTTGTTTCTCAACCATTTCCTTATACCATTTAAACATCTTAAATGCTTCTGATTTATCTTTTAGAAATATTATTGTCATCATTCTAGAGTAATCATCAACAAAGAGAATAAAATATATATCTCCATAATAACTCTTTGTCCTCATAGGTCCACATAAATCAGTATGGACTAGTTCTAGAGTGGCATCAGATCTATGGGTTTTTCTTTTGAAGCTAGACTATGTCATCTTACCTTTTTTACAATTCTTACACATGATATTTTTGAGCTTGGTCATCGTCGGTAAGCCTCTAACATTTTTTTTTTGTTAATCTTTATCATGTTGTCAAAGTTCACATGACACAATATTTTGTGCCACAACCATATGTCTTTGTTTGTAGCAATCAAACAAGTGATGTCAGTATCATTCAGATAGAATAAGTTACCTTTTGTCTGCTCACTGGTTCCAATTAGATTTCCTAATTTATTGAAGATCTTTGCCTTCTTATTTTCAAATGCTACTCCGTGACCTGAATTATTCAACTGAGAAACACTCAATAGATTATAATTCAATCCATTTACCCAATAAGCATTTTCACATTTTATCTGGTTATTCAACATTATGGTTCCTATACCTTCAACTGGACAAGGTGTGTCATTACCCATTCTTACTGAACCGCCTTTATAGTATTCAAAAGTCTCAAACTTTTGCTTTTCACCGGTCATATGGTGAGTGTAGCCACTATCTATGATCTAGACATCATTTTTACTAACTTTAGATATGAGTGCAGTTTCCACATACCTTTCTTCATCATCATCTAAATAATCTTTTACTGCCACAAACACCATCTCGATGTCTTCCTCAGATTCATTGTTTGTGTCATCATCTTTACATTTTCCTAGGTAACTGGTATTCTTTCCTTTGTCCTTGTAGTCTCAGGTATCTCTTCTTTCTAATTGTTAGTAGCTTCTGTAATCACCTCTGTCAGACTTGTTCTCAAATGACCTGTCATTACTTCTTTCATCTTTTCTTCTGTTAGGACATCTTGCAGCAAAGTGTCCAATCTCTTTACAATTAAAACAAACAAGTGGTAATTTACCTTTGTATTTGCCTTTGCCTCTCTGCATTCTTCTTGTCATAAGTGCTTCAATTTCATCAAGATATTCTTCTTCCCTTTCACTATCACTATCTTTTCTCATAGTGTGTTTATGACTTGATTTACTTATTCTCAGAGAATATTTGAATGCAGACTCTATGTTTGGTAAGACACTATTATCAAAATTGTTCATTTCAAATGAAATTAGTCTTCCAATCAAACTGTCTAGAGTAACATTGTTATTTGCTACTGCTCTAATTTCTTGGATGGCAGATACTCTAATAGCATAAGTAGGCAGTAAGGTTCTTAGAATTTTACTTACCATTGTATCTTCTTCTAGTACACCTCCAACTCCTCAGATAGCATTAACTACCTCTTTGATTCTTGTGTTGTACTATGTGATGTTTTCACCTTCTTTAATTTTGAGATCATCAAACTTCCCTCTAAGGATTTTTGCCTTGGCTCTCAAAACAATTTTTTCACCACCATGTACAAGCATCAATTTGTTCCACATCTACTTTGCAGTCTTGCAGGTTTTGACATCTTCAAATTTAGCATCGGAGAGTGAGGAATCAAGCTCTATCATCATGCAATTGTGCTCATGCTTCTCTCTCACTTGTTCAACTATTGGTGCTCCTATGGGCAACACATATTCAGTATCTAAGTATTAAGTAACATCATTTCCAATACTTGATAAGTGGGGTCTTATTCTGCTCTGCCATGAAGAAAATTGTCTTTGTTCAACTTGGGCACATCTCGTCTGTTCATCTTGTGATCTTTAGCTTAGGTCTTGAAACCTTCCTTTTAAGCACACAAGCTCTGATACCAATTGTTAGTAATAACTAAGAGGGGGGGTGAATCAGTGGCCTCAAAAATTAATCCTTAAATCAACCCTTAAAACTTATAACCACAAATTATGTCTCAAGTTATCTTCTGTCCTACAAGATGAATGCCTTGAAATACTTATATCAATTTTCTACTTGTTGAAATTCTTTGTAAATCTCTCTTCTGTATGATTACCGATAAGCAGACAACTATTTACCCAAACACAGTAAATATGTGGAGTATACCGATCAATCCAGAATATCATATGTGAAATGTAAAACAATAAAGTAATAAAACACGAACACATAACACATGGATTTTTAACATGGAAACCCTGTTAAGGGAAAAACCATTGGGACCGGTACCCCCAAATTTTCACTCTTCTAAAGTGAGATCTGTTAGGAGACAACCCTATTAAAGGTTACAAACACATTGTTAGGTGTGACCTTGTTAGAGGATTTAAAATATAGTCTGTCACCTAGTATATGGCATCTAATGCTATCATCCTTGATCAAACACTCACTTGGCCTGTCAATAGGTATCAGGCATATCCAATGCTACTTTCATGATCAAAATTTTTGATACTCCTTGGGATGTATCTCAATTGTAAAATAATTTTAATTCCTACTCGGTTAAGAGACTTGATGCTTCAATGTTTAAACTGAAACATTAATGATTTGTTCATACATACAACTTAATTGCAGATTTTTAGATCTATTGTAAGTGCATTACCTCTCTGATCAATATAATCAATTCTCTACATTTGCTCCACATTGTTCTACTTTGTGACGTTGTCTCACTATTTGTCAGTGTCTACAGAATCTAGCTCTTTCCTTAGCTTGATTGATCAGGACTCAATGAAGACTTTCTTCTCCTTCAGATTTTCTTTAGCATCTTTCCTCTTCTCTTTTTCACCCCACACTCCCTTTTTCGTAATGAATTGGGTTTGTCTCTTTATAGACATGTTTTACCTTTTCTTGGATTTCTTGATTCTTGGCGTGATCCACAATTCTCTCCAATAGATTTAAAGCAAACTCAAGTTTTATCTCAAAGAGATCTTTTTGCCAACTAGACAAATCAACTTTAAATCAATTACTTATCTCCATCTTTATCTGGATGATTAAAACAATGATAAGTATACGTTAAGTCTATTTATAGCTTCTTGACAACTAAGCATTTTGTCATTTCTGAACTCTCTGTTCTTTCGGTCAACACTCCAGTTAGTCATCGATGATAACTGACTATTTTTTCGGTGTGACTTTAGTTGTCATCAGGATCTCCATCCTTGTCTTTTATGTCAGGCAACACTATAATTCTTTCTGTCGGGTTACTCTATGTTTTTCTTGTCGGTCAACACTGTAACTCTACTCATCGGTAATCTTGTGCATTTTCTCGTTGGGTAACACTATGAATTTTGTTATTTTACTCTGTCCATCAGCGTGCACTCCATCAGTGTTTACAGTCACTTAGTGAATACTTGACTTGTATGCATTACTGATAGCATAGCCTTGATTCATCGGTTCTTTGAAGTCTTTGGCAGTATTTCCATGACCATACATATTATATCAAGTTGACATCAATGACAATACAATACATTAACTGATTTAATGCCTTTCATGATCATCATCTTAACATCTTCAAATATTCAATCAGTTACATGTCATCACAAGATAGAATCATGGAAAGGTAGATGGCTAACAAGTTTAGGAAAAACAAATATGATAAAATTAGTATTATCAACAATACCAATTTATTAGATAATGTGTTTTAACCTGCTTACAAGCATTAAATATGAGATTACAAAGAAATTGAGAACTTTCTTTTGGTAGGATCGAGTGATAAATCTAGACTCACACTAATAGCTTGGAATCAAATTGCAAAACAAAGGAAGAAGGTGGGTTAAGCATAATGGATGTTAAGAAGAAAAATCTATCCCTAGGAGCAAAATTAGTATGGATAATTTATAAAAACCCAAAATCTAAATGGGTCAAAATTTTAACATATAGATACCTGGAAGGACAAGATCAACTGAGTATTTTAAGACATAATTCCCCACCAAATGGATCCAGAATATGGAACTTTATCAAAGAATGCAAAGAGAGCATTACATATGGGATCAAATGGGATATTCATGATGAGAATAGTACACTATTCTAGGATGAATCCTGGGGAGCATATCCACCTTTTAATATAGAGGTTAGTGATGCAAGAGCATCCTAGGATCCTTGGCAATCCTTCTCAACCAAAAATATGTTTTCTTTTGTTATTTAGCTTGTTTGAAGACTGCTCAGTGAAACACTTTATTTCTCTGTTGCTTGAGTTATGTCACTCGGGCACGCTTGGTTTTCTATTGCTCAGGTTTCTGTCACTCGGGCATGCTTGTTCTGGGTTCATTTTATGACGCTCGAGTTTGTCTTTTGTTTCTCGGTGATGCTTGGCCCGAGCTACTATGTTGCTCGATCATCCTCTGGCCAAGTTGTTTATTTGGAAGTTGGATGTGGTGGACGACTTCTGCATTTAATTTTGATTACAACATTTATGGTGGATCTCTCATTGGGGATTGTGTGGACCTAAATCTGGGTTGGGGGTTTCTCCAATGATTATTTTTGTAGGCTGACCTATTGATTGCCTTTTGTATTTAAGTTTTATTTTGTTCTTAGCTTAGGGCATCAGATGGAGATCAGATTTAGGAGGGCAGATCAAGTGTTGGATCTGAGAATCTAGATCATGAATGTATGTTTTGCGAAAGATCTGTATTAGATCTTAAATATAGCTTTGTAATTGGCCATAATTGGGAAGGCCTTACAACTTGGCATGTTAAATGTAATTGATATTTTGAGATAATATATGAGCTAAATGTTGATTATATTTTTGTGTATCTTATTGTTTCTGTTGTTGTGGTTATTTGCTCCAAGTTTGGATAATACTTCATTGGATCCTCCATCCTTGACTGCATCAGGTGGTATCAGAGCAGTGAGATTGTTGGAGAAGGATTTAGGTTTCCAACTACTGGAATTCGGTGAAGCAAGGATGCCTCCAAAGAAAATTTGCGAGATCACAGAGGAAGAACCTAAGGAGGAATTCACTCTTGAAGATTTTCAAGCTTTGCAAAAGCAAGTGCAAGATCTGGGAGAGGAGTTGCAAAGAAAGAATGCACCCAGAGAAGACCAAATTAATGGTGAAGAGTCTGATGAAGAAGATAATTTTGAAGAAGCTATAGAAGATGTCAGAGATCCTGAGGAGGCTATGTTTTTGAGAGCCATGTCTAAAATTGGGATAAGACCTAAGATTGAAGTTTCTACATTTGTTGGAAGCCTTATGCCAAAAGAATCGATCTATTAGATTAATGAGATGGATGGATACTTTGAGTATGAAGAAGTGAAGATCATAATAGAGTTTGGTTTGCAGAGACAGAACTGAAAGGTCATGCAAACATATGGTGGAGAGAAGTTCAATTAGAAATAAATCAGAGAGGTAAAGACAAGATCATCAGATGGAATAGAATGGTTGAAAAGTTGAAGAAGAAATTCACTCCAGTAGATTATGAATTGGATATGTTCAAGAAGATGCAGGGTTTGAGGCAGACGAACAAATCAGTGCAAGAGTATACCGAGGAGTTTTATAAGATTCTGATTAGGACTATACATTCAGAAGCTTACAAGGAGAAAGTTTCTAGATATATCTATGGCTTGAGTGATGATATGTAACTGATTGAATGTTTGATAACGTTAAGTTGAAGATGTTAGTAATAACTGAGAGGGGGGGTGAATCAGTGGCCTCAAATTTATCCTTCAAACTTAACCACCAATCAATAAACCTTAGATTATTATGTCCCTACTAGATGCATGCCATGAAATGATACTAAAGATTAACTGTCTGTTGGTTTTCTCTATCAATCCTTATTCTTTCTTGATTACCAATAAGCAGTATAACTATTTACCAAAACTTAGAAAATAAGAAGAGTATACCGATCAATCCAAAGTTAGCTATGTAAGATGCAAGACAATAAAGAAATGAATCATACACACATAACACATGAATTTTTAATGTGGAAACCCTGTTAAGGGAATAACCACTGGGACCGGTACCCCAAATTTTCACTCTTCTAAAGTGATCCCTGTTAAGAGCTAACCATGTTAAAGGTTACAAACACACTGTTAGGTGTGACCTTGTTAGAGGATTTTATACATAGAGGTTGTCACTTAGTATCGGGCATCTAATGTTGTCATCCTTGAATCAGTCTCTCTCTTAGAATGTTAATAGACATCGGGCATATCCAATGCTACTTTCATGAATCAACCTTTTTGGCACTCCTTGGGATGTACCTCAGTATATAGAAGACTGTTAAGTCCTGCTTGGTTAAGAGACTTGATGTTTCAATGGTTAAACTGAAACACTATGACCTATTCATATTGCAACTTTGAATTGTAGATTTTTTAGATTTATTTAAGTACATTACCTCTCTGACCAATGTATCAATTAATCCTTGTGCTCCATACTTTCCACTCTGTGATGCTATGCTCACTGTTCATTGATGTCTGTAAAATTTCTTAGCTCTTCCTTCAACTTGTTTGATCAGGACTGCATGAATTTGTTATTCATTAGTTTCTCTTCAGCATCCTCTTTTTATTCACTCTCCTTAATCCCATTCTTAAATGAATTAATCTTGTCTCTTATATAGACATAATGTTCATTGTTTCTTGATTCTTGGTGTGAAAAACAATCCAGCCAATTAGAATTAAAGCATAACTCCCGATTTGTCTCATAGATATCTTCTTGCCAACTGTACAAATCAACTTTAAATCAATCACTTATCTATGGTCAAATAAAACAAAGTAGACAACCAATTAAGTCTATATTTAGCTCTGCCAGCTAGATATTTTTTGGTTTTCTAAACTCTCTGTTATGTCGGTCACCATACAGTTAGTCATCAGTGACAACTGACTATTCCTTCGGTGAGACTCCAGTTAGCTTTGTGATCTTCATCCATTGGGCAACACTATATTTTCTTTTATCGAGTTACTCTGTGCTTTACTCGTCGGGAAACACTGTGGTTTTGCTTTGTCAGGCAATACTATACTTCTAATCGTCGAGTATCACTGTGATTGTTCTTCTTTTCTCTATCCGTCGGTGTTGTTTGTCACTTAGTGAATACTTGACTTTTATGCATTGTTGAAAGCATATCCTTTGTTCCTTCAATTCTCTAAAGTATTTGTCATTATGTACATGACCGTATAGATGATATCAAGTTGACATCAATGACAATACAATACATTAACTGATTTAATGCCTTGCATTATCTTAAACTTAACATTGTCAAACATTCAATCAGTTACATGTCATCAATCTCTCTCTTTGGCATTGATGGCAACATACTATATTATCACACTATACTATTTCTAATACAATATGAAATACAACAATTGGGATTCATCAAACTACCAATCTTTTTGTTCTGATAACCAATAAATGTCTGACCATCGGTAAGCTCTGTTTTAGCTTAGATTTGATTCTTGCAGCTCTCTATCTTCTGATGTATTGAGTTCTCTTTTTGTGTCAATTTCTCTTATCAATAACTCTCTCTTTGTATGACCTTTCCATACAATTTCTCTCCCTTAGGATATAATCTCTCCCTATTGGAGTAATGTGATAGTGGATAATCTCTTTCCCTTTCCAGAAAGATCTAATAATATGGATAATTTATCTCTCTTTGACAGTAATGCCAAACAAATATCTCACAAATATCTGACATTAATGTGAAGCAAACTTTTCTCTCTATCCATAATATATTCATTGTATTTCCCTTGTCCATCAACAATACAACAATATGCTCTGGTGCTTGATGAAAATATATATATACCTGTCTCTATATAGATGGAACTTTGAAGTTCATCTCTTTGCTTGCATCAACATTAATGATATTATGATAATATGTAGGCTGACGCAACCTTCAGTCATTTTACTTACTGGTAGACAAGGGTCTGACCCCTAGTCTCTTTCTTAAGTACTCAAATGCATCCTTGGGCAGTGGCTTGGTGAAGATATCGACCAATTGTTCTTTTGATTACACATACTCAAGTATCACCTCCTTTTCCTGAACTTGTTCTCTCAAATAATGATACTTGATGATAATATGCTTTGTTTTAGCATGCATGACTAGGTTTTTGTAAATGTTAATTGTACTTGTATTATCACAATAGATAATTACTGGTTCCAAAAGTTGCATATGCATACCTTCCAGTAACTGTTTGATCCATGTAATATTTGAGAAATTTGCAGCAGCAACAACATACTTTGTTTCTGCAGTAGATTGTGAGATGCATCCTTGTTTCTTGCTCATCCATGTGACAAGTTTGTCACCCATGAAGAATGCTCCTCAAGTTGTGCTCTTCTGGTCATCAATATTTCCAGCCCAATCAGCATCGGTAAAGACCTTAAGTTCAAATTTGCCTTCTCTTCTATACCATAGGCCATATTCCTCAGTATTTTTCAGATATCTTAGAATTCTTTTCACAACAGTCATATGTGACTCTCTAGGATTAGCAGAAAATATAGCAACTATTACTACTGCATGTGCAATATCTGGTCTAGTGTATACAACATACATGAGTTTGCCTATCATTGATCTATACAAAGTCTGATTTACCTCTGATGTCTTGTCCTCCTTTGTCAACTTACATCCAGTAGCCATCAGTGTTCCAACTGGTTTGGACTCTTCCATCTTGAATATTTTCAGGACCTCTTTAATGTATTTGGACTATGTAATGAAAATACCTTCTCCTTGTTGCATGATATGTAGACCAATAAAGAACTTGATCTCTCCAAACATAGACATCTCAAATTCTTTACTCATCTCATTTGCAAATGATTTACATAGCATATCACTGCCTCCAAATATGATGTCATCAACAAATATCTCAGCAATCAAAGTGTTAGCATAAGTATCTTCCTTCAAATAAAGATTACTATTTTCAGTAGTCCTTACAAATTGAATACTTATAAGATAGGCATGAAGTCTTTCATACCAGGCTCAAGGTGCTTTTTTTAATCCATACAAGGCTTTGTGAAGTCTACATACCATGTCCCTCTTGTCTGGTTCAACAAACCCTTATAGTTGTTCAATGTATACCTCTTCTTCAAGTATTCCATTCAGGAATACAGACTTGACATCCATTTGATATACCTTGAATCCTTTATATGCAGCATAAGAAAGTAATATTATTACTCCTTCTAGCCTAGCAATAGGTGCAAAGGTCTCTCCATAGTCAATTCATTCTTCTTGTACATACCCTTTCATAGTAGTCTTGCTTTATTCCTTATGACTTCTCCATTCTCATTCAGCTTATTCCTGAATATCCATTTTGAACCGATGACATTCTTGGCATCTCGTCTTGGCACAAGTGACCATGTCTTTTTTTTCTCAATCTACTCAATCTCATCATTCATAGCGCTTATCCATTCTTTATTATCAAGTGTAGCATTGACAGATTTTGGCTGAAACTCACAAATTAGACAGCTTGAGTTTAGAGACTTACTTATTTTTCTTATACCATCTTTCTTATCTCCTATGATTTGGACCTCTAGATGCTTCTTTCTTACATATCTTTCAAGTATAGGTACAACTCTTTGTCTATCAATTTGATCATTGTTTTGTTCTTCATCACCTTGCACATTATCTTGATCATTGTCCTGACCGTCGGTATTTGCAGCCTGATGCTTAGGTGCAATGATCTATTTCTCGGGAGCTCTACATTGTTGGTAGGGTAGAGTGTCAGGTTCCTCATTTTAAGTGAACTTATTGTAGTCCTCTGGTTCTTCAGTGCTTTCCTGTTCATTCTTCTCTACAAATTCATCTATCTTTACATTTGCACTTTCAATAATTTTGTTAGAGGCTTTGTTTAGACATTTATAAGCTTTGCTCTTGGTAGAATACCCTAGAAAAATTCCTTCATCACTCTTGGAGTCAATTTTTCCATTTCTATCATCTTTTAAGATGAAATATCTATCTCCATAATAAATCTTTGTCATTTTTCCTTTTTGACAATTATTACACATGATATTGTCGGGCTTGGTCATCATTGGTAAGCCTCTGACATTTCTCTTTTTGCTAATATTTATCATGTTGTCAAAGTTCGCATGACACAGTCTTTTGTGACATAACCATATGTCTTTGTTTGTAGCAATCAAAAAAGTGGAGTGAATATCATTCAGATAGAATAAGTTACCTTTTGTCTACTCACCGGTACCAATCAGATTTCTAGATTTATTGAAGCTCTTTGCCTTCTTATTTTCAAATGCTACTTTGTGACCTAAATTATTCAACTAAGAAACACTCAATAGATTATAATTCAATCCATTTATCCAATAAGCATTCTCACACTTTATCTGGTTATTCAACATTATTGTTCCTCTACCTTCAATTGGACAAGGTGTGTTGTTTCCCATTCTTACTGAACCACCTTTATAGTATTCAAAAGTCTCAAACTTTTGCTTATCACCGGTCATATAGTGAGTGCACCCACTATCTATGATCCAAACATCATTTTTTCTAATTTTAGATATGAGAGTTGTTTCTACATACCTTTCTTCATCGTCATCTGAATCATCTTTTACAACCACAAACACCATCTCGATGTCTTCATCAGATTCAGTGTCAGTATCATCATCCTTGCATTTTGCTAGGTAACTGGCCTTCTTTCCTTTGTCCTTATAGTCTCGGGTATCTCTTCTTTCTGATTGTCAGTAGCTTCTGTAATCACCTCTATCAGACTTATTTTCAAATGATCTGTCATTACTTTTGTCATCTTTTCTTCGGTTAGTACATCTTGCAGCAAAGTGTCCAATCTCTTTGCAATTAAAACAAACAAGTGGTAATTTACCTTTGTATTTTCCTTTGCCTCTCTGCATTCTTCTGGCCATAAGTGCTTCAATTTCATCAAGATCATATTCTTCACTTTCACTATCACTATCTTTTCTCATAGTGTTTTTCTGACTTGATTTACTTATTCTCATAGAAGTTTTGAATGTAGACTCTATGTTTGGTAAGACACTATTATCAAAGTTATTCATCTCAAATGAAATCAGTCTTCCAATGAAACTGTCTAGAGTAACATTGCTATTTTCTATTACTCTTATTTCTTGAATGACAGATACTCTAATAGAATAAGTAGGTAGTAAGGTTCTTAGAATTTTACTTACCATTGTATCTTCTTCTAGTACACCTCCAACTCCTCGGATAGCATTGACTACCTCTTTGATTCTTGTGCTGTACTGAGTGATGTTTTCACCTTCTTTCATTTTGAGATCATCAAACTTTCCTCTAAGGCTTTCTTCCTTGGCTCTCAAAACATTTTTGTCACCACCATATACAAGCTTCAATTTGTCCCACATCTTCTTTGCAGTTTTGCATTCTTTTACATCTTCAAATTTTGCATCGGGGAGTGAGGAAGCAAGCTCTATCGTCATGTCATTGTGTTCATGCTTCTCTCTCATTTTTTCAACTATTGGTGCTCCTGTGGGCAACACGTATTCAATTTCTAGGAATTGAGTAACATCATTACCAATACTTGATAAGTGGATTCTTATCCTTCTCTACCATGAAGCAAAATTATCTTTGTTCAACTTGGGCACATCTCATCTGTTCATCTTGTGATCTTTGACTTAGGTCTTAAAACCTTCCTTCTAAGCACACAAGCTCTGATACCAATTGTTAGTAATAACTGAGAGGGGGGTGAATAAGTGGCCTCAAATTTATCCTTCAAACTTAACCACCAATCAATAAACCTCAGATTATTATGTTCCTACAAGATGCATGTCATGAAATACTACTAAAGATTAACTGTCTGTCAGTTTTCTCTGTCAATCCTTATTCTTTCTTGATCACCGATAAGCAGTATAACTATTTACCAAAACTCAATAAATAAGCAGAGTATACCGATCAATCTAGAGTTAGCTATGTAAGATGAAAGACAATAAAGAAATGAATCATACACACATAAAACATGAATTTTTAACAAGGAAACCCTGTTAAGGGAAAAACCACTGGGACTGGTACCCCAATTTTTCACTCTTCTAAAGTGAGCCCTGTTAAGAGCCAACCATGTTAAAGGTTACAAACACACTGTTAGGTGTGACCTTGTTAGAGGATTTTATACATAGAGGTTGTCACTTAATATCAAGCATCTAATGCTACCATCCTTGAATCAGCCTCTCTCATAGATTGTCAATAGACATCGGGCATATCAAATGCTACTTTCATGAATCAACATTTTTGGCACTCCTTGGGATGTACCTCAATATATAGAAGACTGTTAAGTCCTGCTCGGTTAAGAGACTTGATGTTTCAATGGTTAAACTGAAACACTATGACCTGTTCATATTGCAACTTTGAATTGCATATTTTCAGATCTATTTAAGTACATTACCTCTCTGACCAATGTATCAATTAATCCTTGTGCTCCATACTTTCTGCTTTGTGATGCTATGCCCACTGTTCGTCGGTGTCTGCAGAATTCCTTAGCTCTTCCTTCAGTTTGTTTGATCAGGACTGCATGAAGTTGTTCTTCATCAGTTTCTCTTCAACATCCTCTTTTTATTCACTCCCCTTAATCCCATTCGTAAATGAATTAATCTTGTCTCTTAGATAGACAAAATGTTCATTATTTCTTGATTCTTGGCATGAAAAACAATCCAGCCAATTAGATTTAAAGCATAACTCTTGATTTGTCTTGTAGATATATTCTTGCCAACTATACAAATGAGTTTTACATCAATCACTTATCTTTGGTCAAATAAAACAAAGTAGACAACCAGTTAAGTCTATATTTAGCTCTGCCAGCTAGATATTTTGTCATTTTCTAAAATCTCTATTCTGTCGGTCACCACTACAGTTAATCGTCGGTGAAAACTGACTGTTTCGTCAGTGATACTCCAGTTAGCTTCGTGATCTCCGTCCGTTGGGAAACATTATATTTTCTTCTGTCAAGTTACTCTGCCCTTTGCTCATTGGGAAACACTGTGGTTTTGCTTCGTCAAGCAATACTATACTTCTGATCATCGGGTATCACCATGACTGTTCTTCTTTGCTCTATCCGTCGGTGTGCACTCCGTCGGTGTTGTTTGTCACTTAGTGAATACTTGACTTTTATGCATTGCTGAAAGCATATCCTTTGTTCCTTTGATTCTCTGAAGTCTTTGGTATTATGTACATGACTGTACAGATGATATCAAGTTGACATCAATGACAATACAATACATTAACTGATTTAATGTCTTGCATTATCTCCAACTTAACATTGTCAAACATTCAATCAGTTATATGTCATCAAAAGATAATGCAGGTCATTAAATCAGTTAATGGACTATATTGTCATTGATGTCAACTTGATATCATTTGTAAGGTCATATACATAATGCCAAAGACTTTAGAGAATCAAAGTTATGCTTTCAAGAATACATAAAAGTCAAGTATTCACTAAGTGACAAACAACACCGATGGAGTGCACACCGACGGACAGAGCAAAGAAGATATGACTAGAAACAAAGGAGGATATGGCTATGGGTAAAAGGAAGGAGGATATAAAGAGAGGAGAGAATGAAACCTCTAAGGAGCTTCTAGAGATTAAGAAATAGATGACACTTTTGGCTGGGATAGTGCAGCAGATGTTGACACTAGTGACACAGAGGGATGCTGATGATAAGTTGATCATTCAGATAGATGAGAAGGTGGTTAAAAAAACACTGATAATTTCAAAGGTACCAAGGATGATAACATCAACTACTGTCAGTTGCAGGTAGAATATATGAGGAAAGTGCATGACTGATGCATTTTTTGAATGGGATAATGGACTGAGTCAAGACAACGTGGAATGAAGGGAAAGAGGAGATATGGGTCAAGAATAAGTATGGAATACCTATTCTATTTCCCTTAAGATGTTCATGATTCATTTATGGGAACATCTTCTTTACCTAGGGTGTCTGATGTAGGAGCATCCTAGGTTCCTTGGCAATCCTGCTAAACAAAAAATATGTTTTCTTTTGTTCTTTAGCTTGTTTAAAGACTGCTCAGTGAAACACTTTGTTTCTCAGGTTCTGTCACTCGGGCACGCTTGGTTTTCTGTTGCTCAGGTTTATGTCACTTGGGCATGCTTGTTTTGGGTTCATTTTATGACACTCAGGTTTGTATTATGTTTCTCGGTGATGCTTGGCCTAAGCCACTCTGTTGCTCGGTCATCCTCTGCCCGAGTTGTTTATTTGGTTCAAGTTAGATGTGGTTGCCGACTTCTACATTTAATTTTGGTTGTGGCATTTATGGTGGATCTCTCATTAGGGATTGTGTGGACCTAAATCTGGGTCGGGGGTTTCTCCGATGATTGTTTTTGTAGGCTGACCTATTGGTTGCCTTTTGTATTTAAGTTGTATTTTATTCTTAGCTTAGGGAATCAGATGAAGATCAGATTTAGGAGGGAAGATCAAGTGTTGGATCTGAGAATCCAGATCATGAATGTATGTGTTGTATAAGATCTATATTAGATCTTAAATCTATCTTTATAATTGGTCGTAACTGGGAAGGCCTTATCGACATGTTAAATGTAATTGATATTTTGAGATAATATATGAGTTGAATGTTGATTATATTTTAATGTATCTGGTTGTTTCCACTATTGTGGTTATTTGCTGAGAGTTTGGATAATCCTTCATTAGATCCTCCATCCTTGACTGCATTAGTTAGGGATACTCAATCTATTGAATACCTCAAGAGGCATTGAGGTATTTATGTTAAATACTACATCGAAATACACAAGGCAACCCAACCTTGGGATGGAAATGGAAATCCTTTGATGATATGGATTTATCGAGGGATTTTTGTAATAATTTGGATGAATTTTTAAAGCAAAGAAAGATTACACCTAGATAGGGGGAAGATAAAGTAATATGGGCCAAATCAATAAATGGGGAATACAACATGAAAGATGGTTACAAATCTATTTGTAACCTCAATTGTGAGAGAACTGATATACCCATAGAATTATGCTGGAACAAAATTGCCTCCCAAAGGCTAGGATATTTGCATGGGCTACAATGTAGGATAGAATACTAACTACAGATTAGTTCCTTAAGATAGGTTACTAGGGCCCTTCCATATGCTCTCTTTATGAAAAGGAAAGTGAATCTAACGATCATATATTGTTGAACTGTGAATTCACCAACAAATTTTGGATTTGGCTCATTAATAAATTAAACTGGAGCACAACTTTTCCAAAAAATATGAAAGACTTGTTTTTAAGTTGGCTAAGAAAGGAAGGAAATAACTTATATGGTAAGTTGTGGAAAATTTCACCCTCTATTCTGATATGGGAAGTGTGGAAGGAAATAAATAGGATAGTTTTCAAAGAATCTAAAATGAGCACCAAACACTTTCTTAACAAACTTGAAGCTTGTATAGTGGAAGTAGTTAACAACAGAAACATGAATGCTTTTCACAATAGAGAACAACAATATTATAAATAATTGGTTTGGATTAAAATTCCCACCATACATTTGGGAGAAAGAGACAAGAGTGTGATAAAGAGAAAGAACTATGTTTGGAAAGTGCTACAAGAGGGATGGTATAAACTAAATTTTGATTGGGCATCGAGAGGAAATCTAGGCATAGCGGGAATCAGATGTTGTATTTATGATTGGGAAGGTAAAATTTTGTCCAACAAAGCAATTACTTTAGGGGGATCCACCAACAATTATGTTGAACTGACTACCTTAACGAAAGGCTTGCTACTATGCAAAAGACTTAACCTGGATAATATAGAAATTGAAGGGGATTCAACCATAGTGATTAATGCTATTAGGAAAGGAGACACCCCACACTGGATCTTGAATGGTATGGTTAGTAGAGTAATGAAGATTATTGGAGGATTTAGATATTACACTATAAACCACATATAGAGAGAATGTAATAAAGATCCAGATTACTTGGCAAATCAAGGAGCAAATGGCCTCCAGATAGAGGTGGGAGGGATTAATGATCATATATTTCATGAAATCCAGTAGGGATAGTGGAAACTAAGAATTTACAGAGAAGAGGCAATACACTTAGTTTGATAAGAGGAGTATAACACTAACTATACTAACATCAGGATCAAGATGAAGGGAAAGTTGAGACAAGGTGATAGATTTATGGCATAATTAGTTTGTAAGTTATGACAAAGACTCAAATAAGTAAGAAAATTAGCAGAAGTATACAAGGATAAGAATAGAGTTATTTTTTCTTAAGCTGGTCCTTTGGGAAAGCGAAACTCTGATACATATTCTCTTAAATTATTATTCCACACACACACACACACACACACACACAAACTATTAACTATAGAGTAAAAGTTATGTAGAAGCCTCTAGTTTTGTAGATACAAGCGTATAATAGCAACAACTTTTAGAATTTAGGTAATTAGGATACATAGACTACGTATAAATCCTTGCATAAATACAATGGAAATACTACACTTATAGCATTTCATGGCTCCTATTTACTACTAGTATCATATGTTATATGATGTTTCAGTTTTATTCTCAACATTCAAGTTTTGTAGGCAGTTTCCCCTTTGTCATATATTAAGGGTCTAATTTATTTTTAATTGTATAAACTAAAGCAACATAGGGGTTTAAAATAAATGTAAATAGCATGAAAGTGGTCTTAAGAAAGATTACAATGTGAGGATTCTTCCCACTCTATACTATAATTAGTTTCAAGAAGCTATGGATTCA